>SNQJ01S0043052.1:79522-94697 GCA_010110895.2 Picea sitchensis | reverse complement strand
CTGCATATATATGAACTTTGGAGACTTCTTGCCTTATGAATGCCAGTTTCTTTCATGTCTTTGTTTACACTGTGTTAGAGCAGCTCAGAATTGGAGGATACAGTTGAGCTGTAGCTATTATAGGATGATGTTGTAATGGATCACTGTAATAGTTACGGAGCCTTTGATCAGTTTTTGTGAATTCCTTAATGCTGAATGACTTGGAATTGGAGGATCCAGTCAAGTCCTATTTCAGTCTCTTGAATCCCTGAACCAGGAGGATCCTGCTTTCAGAGTTTTTCCCCTACAAACCGCTGCAAGCTTGATGCCCAGAGCTGTTTGTTCACTTTCTCCTAAGTCTTCCACCTGTTCATCTTTAAATCAACCCATTGGCTGAAGTTAGGATTCCAGACCTCCTCTATTCTTTACGTACCAGACTCAGTCCCTGATTTAGAGTGATATTTCCTAGAGCCATTAACTCCATTTTATCATCCGTCATAAACAAATCGTGACATAAAACTGATGGGCATTGGGCTCTACTCCTGCAAGCAATCCAGGAGTGACTTCTGACGCTAACATGTCCCCATATCAGTTGGTATATGGCATTGATGCAGTTTTCCCCACCTCTTTAGGAATCCCTGTTATGAAACTGTTGCAAGAGGTTCAGGCAGAGCCTAATGATACCCAAATGAGAATAAATCAAATGATCCAACTTCAAAAATCCAGAGAAGAAGTGCATAACCAAACCCAAGTAATCCAAGAAAGCATAAAAAATATTTATGACAGGAGAACCAAGGAAGATGATTTTGAATTGGGTGACCTAGTACTGAAATGGGATTCCTGAAATGAAGACAAAGGCAAACATGGGAAGTTTGAAAATCTATGGAAAGGCCCTTACACCATCTAGGCTTATAGAGGGAACAACACATTTTTACTCAGAGACAGTGAAGGAGCAGATCTTCCAGGATGACACACACCCACTACGGAAAAATAAAATTTTCACCCTTTTCTTGAGGGACATAATCCCTAAATGCCTACAAGAGCCTAGCATAGGCTAGCTCTTCCCTTATCCTCCTCTATGTGATCAATGGTTATGACCATAGGCCTTCCCAAAAGGCGCTTCTGGCTTTCTCATTTTGGGATTCCTTTGTGCGAGCTCTCCCCGGCTCCCTGTCCTTTGAAACGCCAAAACCTGAAATGGGATTAACAAGCTCTTTGGCTCCTCTTTTTCCTACTCCATGCGACCACCTCCGTGACCACGCACTAACATCAAATGGTGCTTACGGAACTTGGATTTCGGGGTTCTTGGTGCAAGGAACCCTTGTTCCTTCAATCCTCGAAATCTGAAATCGGGCTAAGATTCTTGGCTCCCTCCCTTAAGCCTTCTCCATGTGACCCTATCCTATGGCCTAGGGATTACTTCTCTGAGTACTTCGGGTTTCACAATTCAGAGAATCACGATGTAGTGCATCTACCTTTCCCTTTCAAATCCCCAAAACACATAACCCCGATACCATTCGGATCTACAGTCCAGATCTTCAACTTCTTCAATGGCTCGGATTAAATCCCAACATTCTACCTTTTGGGATTCTAGCGAGGTCTTCACTCGTATTACCCTGATGAACAAAACCCTGGTGGCCTATGGATCTCTACCACATGTTCTCCAAATTGGATGGTCCTCATTGATCTAGATCCAATGGTCCAGATCTGTCACGACCCGACGGTCGCGATTCGTTGTTGGCGATTCCTGGTCAAGAGTATGGGGAAGACTTCTCCAGTGATTTCCTGGTGCTGAAAATACAATGGATGTGGATCTATGACACGCATCCTCCGGGATGGATTATCCCAATGCTTTCAGGACTTTGACGAGTCCCCTCTCCCATGCATGCACAAGGTTAAACCTCGTGTGCCTTTTCTGGATCCGACGACTATCAGTTCTCTACGCTCGATCTAATGGTTCATCTCCAACACACTCTTCTTTGATTGTATGGAAGTAGGTTCCAACGGTCCATATTTAATTTCAATGTTACCCCTTTTCAAGACTTTGGTGAAGTCTTCACCTCTCAACTCCCGATTCCAAATCCATGAAATGGTTTGTGTGTCATATCAATGGCCCTGATTTAATCGTGATTCAATGACTCGGATTTCCTCTTTACAAAATCAGTGTTTTGCACATTGGGGTTTCGAAATGCAAGGAATTCAGTCCTCTTTGTTCACAAAATCTAGCCAAGCAAAATCTTTCCTCAACCAATGGTCTCTCCTCAACCTACAGTTGTGATTATATCACAACTTCACCTATCGCAAGCTCTCACTGATCCCTCCATGGAATCTCTTCAGTAGCGAATCAGTGAAATGCTGAGAGCCTACACTTCTCCTCTAGATTCATTGGTCTTGATAGGAATGTGATGCTCCTGAAAGGATATCATACGTTCATCTAGCAAATGAAAGGGTACTCTCTTTCAGTATTTGAAACTCTCTATCCTTCCTGAGCTGCGTCAGCTATGAAGGACTTGAGAGCTTTGTGCTCTTTCTCCTAGACTTGAATCTTAGAAGATCCTTCCACGCACCCTTGCGCTCATTCATCAAGTCTAGGAATTAAATGGGTCTCATTCTCTGCTAGCCTCATAGAGAGCACCTGTGTGTATCCACACTACCTAAAGTTGACGAACTCACAGTTCGCGACTCTAGATTAAGACACTACAGAGCTCAAGAAATTATGAGAACAAGTCATGTACAAACCATATAATTTTCTACTTGCCTAGTTATACTACCATGAAGAAATAGAAGGGATATAGTATATCCCTTAAGCATTCATTCACATTCCTGAAATCATATACAGTATAACTAATTCATACGTAGTTACAACTAAATTACATAGGGCAGGAGATCACTTATCTATTACAGGTTGTCACCAACCAATTAACTATGGGTGTTCATCCTTCCACCCTACCATAGGCTCAGAGGCATTCATTCTTAGCACTCTGGCCACCCTTGTGCCAAGCCATGATATCACTAGGGAGCTCTCGCAGTTCTCAAGGATTCTCTCTCTGTTTTCAACTTCTGTTTGGGTTCTGTTCTCTGTAGTTCTCAAAGATTTCTCTTTGTTATGGCCTCGGCGAGGTTCATTATATGCTCACCCCAGCATTAGACTCTCAGCCTTCTCATCATGATCTCTAGGAGAGCTCTGTGCATCACCCTTATGAGCTTTCACTCCCATCTATTGTCTCTTCGCCATGTGTATCTCTCTTACCTTGGAAGGTTTTTCATCCTATCTTGTTCCTTCTATCAGAAGGAAGCTCAGGTTTGCAGGCACCTGTGGTACTTCGAGCTGACAGCCCATGTTTCCATTCATGGGGGTGGTTGATTATTCAACCACCAGGCCTTTCCTTATTAATTGATTTCTCTCCTCTAGTAATATCATGGCCAATACTTTCAAGGCTTCACCCCCACAATCAGTTATTGGAAACTCAAACAATAATACATTTACATTGTCTTCATGCATTAGCATGTTAATTCCTATTTTATGATTAATTACAATTTGGGGAAAATAGGGTGTTACAATTCCCGACCCCTTATAGGAACACCATCCTTGGTGTTCTTTCTCAAAAACATTTTCATTCCTTTCTCATTCATCCACTTCAGAAGTCCTAACCTTCGTCCTCGATCAGATCCTCTTTATGGATCTTAGTCTTTGTCACCTGCCTTCAATAATTCTTGGACAACAAGCACATTAATCACAATTTTTATGTGAAAACATCTTAATGTTGTTCCAAATTCAAGAGAAAAAATTTCATAATCTAGCACAATACTTATCTGTGCAGTTTGTGGATTTGTATCCACATGGTTGCCTTGTCATCCAGGCTCATCGCTTTCCTTTACGTACCCATTGGGTGCATGATTCCAATTCAATAGTTCATAAGAGCTATCATGGTTTCATCTTCCTTGCAGTCACTCACCCTCCAGGCCCAGGCTCAGGCGTCCCCTTCTCTGTTATACAGTTCCTCGGGCGATCCATCCTTCCTTGCCAAGGTTTTCTCGCACAAGAAGAACTACCCACCGTGTGCATGATCCCAATAGTTTACAAGAACTATTAAGGTCCCCTCTTCCTTGCGGTCACTCACCCTCCAGGCCCAGGCTCAGGCATCCCCTTCACTACTATACAGTTCCTCGGGCGATCCATCTTGCCTTTCCAAGGTTTTCTCGCACAAGAAGAATTTTAGAGACTCTATCGAGTCTTACAGTCGAGGCATCCCTCAGACTTGCTCTACCAAGGCATACCTCTGGCTTGTGTTACCTCAACACAATGTATTTCCGGTGATCATGACTTATCATGGGGTTCTCATGGTTCAGTAGTAGCCATGTTCATCGTCTTCAGCTTTGGTAGCCTTCATCTGTCCTTTCTGGACAGATATTTTCTTCTCACCTGTATCACAGGTACACAATATTCATGAGACATCATTATAAATTCTAACTTTTAGAATTTTATTGCAAATCTATCACCTACAGATTTCCCATTCCACAATTTGTTTTCATATTTGTTCCACACAGAAACCAGATTCATAATTATGGGACTTTCCTTCCCATAACATTTTAGCTCAGCAGGAAATTGGTCTTCCTTATGGGCTTACAACATTGCCATATCCAAGAATCTTTGCTTCCTACAATCCATTCTTTCCATAGCCAAACAAACTGTTAGTCTCATCTCAACATACCAAACTTTTCAAAATGTAATTCAACATTTCAAAGGGTTTTAACAAATGTGCCAATATCCATGGCCACATTCATACCCAATGAACTCTTGCATTGATTTCAAGTTTGTCACACTTTATGACAGGTTCTTGGCCATAGGGTGTTGGCATTTAACCAACCTTTTCCTCATATGGTTTATTCGTTTTCTTTCATTCTTACAGCAGGACCATACTGCCTGCTATAGGGCGATCACGATCCCAAATCAGTACACATGAAATAAAAAATTTCACATGAATGCCTTTACGAATTCCTTGATTGTCAATGCATTCATGACATATCAATTCATGAATTCTTCCAAGGGTTACAAATAATGTTTACTACTAGAGGTTCATACCTCCATCATTCAAGTTCTCCTTCCTAAGTCATACCTTACTTGGGTATCCAAGGCATACAATTGCCTTTCAAGTTTATGCATAACACTAAGACAATAAAATATTTCAGAAGGGGTTCTTACCAAATCCCTTCATACCTTGTGCCACATAGGCACAAATATCTTTATACCAGTCCTTGGCTGCTAGCACTCTCTTTCTAATCTCCACCTCATCAATAGTGCTTTAGCGGGATTTTCACAGTCCTGTCAACAATATTTCAACCGCAGCCTTCCCATGGTCACCCTCTGCTTGAGGTTGTTCAGTATTGGTAATTGTCTTTCTCAACAGTTCCAATCTTATTTCTTTCTACAGATGTCATACAACATGAACACATTAGTCGTCAGGTAATTTAAAATGCAAGTACCATAGCATTTAAATTAATAAAATATTTTTAGACATGTCCTAGCATATCTGTATGCACTTCATCACATTATCCTTAATGTTTCCATAAGTGCAACATAGCAATTCTCAATCGTTTTCACAGTATTACAACCATTATTACTACAGTGTCAAAACATTTACGTTCATCAATGTATTAGCTTTCTCATCCCATAGAAAAACATAATACACAACAAGGAAAGAATTGAGGGCTCTTCCCTTCTTCAAATTCTTTCTACATTGCCTGGGACTTTTTAGCCCAGTCGAGTCATCTCTAAGGTCTCACTGCCTTTTCTTAATCATGGACTCAACCAAGATTAAGCAAATAAACATACTCATTTATTCATTTAATCATACTGAGGGAGTTTACTTTCCCTTTAGCAACTATACTAGTTTCCATGACTGTTCTTTTAATCCTATGGCTTTGTTAAAAAATTTAGGGTTCTTAGGGTGAGGGAAGTGTTCCTCCTTTTACTTATGCAATCTACTTCTTACTATGGTCTTCCTGCTGTTTTCCTAAGCAGCCCTGGGTTAGACTCATCCTAACTCTTAGGATACATCAGCATGCCTTAATAGCAAAAATCTTTTTCTCATAATGATTCATGAACATGTGCATCCTGCACACTTCCATTCGGTTATCATAATGGTCCTTATTCAGTTGTTAGTCTTCTATTAATTACATGATACTTTTAAAATGTAATCCAGGATTCTTATATATAGACAGGCTTTGCAGCGCATTGTCCAACCTTCAACAATTATTAGGGTTGTGACTCTGTTCCTCTGATTGAGTCCTTATATAGTTCCTCCACTAGGAAAAATGTTGGTATGCAACTTCCTTGTTGCATATCCTTCACTATCTGCGATGGCCTCAAGCTCGAATTAGCTTCATCTTGTTAATAAGCATTCTTTAAGGGGCATATACATACATTTCTGACATGCATTCTAGATTATGCATCCACACATATTCTATTTTTTATAACTTACATCCATGATGTACTTAGTTATACTCATAATCAAAAGCCTGTGTGTAGTTTCCATAGGTATATTTCATAGCCTAAATACATCTCTATTTTAAAATCAGTCAACTCATGATTGTTTATAATCATTCTCATGTGATCCTCAAAGGCATAAACATTTGCCTCTTATCATGAAAACAAAGCATCCTTGCTTGTTTACTCTTTCATTTATTTGTACTGGATTTTCCCAGGGAGATAGAGTACATTCCCGTTAAGCTATCATTCAAAACAAAACTTTCACGACTCTTCATAATGGATTCAACCATGCATCCATGGTATTCATTCAATCTTGGCAAGTGAAATGCTTGCCTCACGTTTCACTCATCAGGGAAATCATATTGGGCCTCTAGTATACTTATACTCTTACATCATACGTGTGCATTACTTGCACGCTTATTATCATTCATACCTTAATGGTATTAATATCAAGCTTCCTATTATGAAGCTTCACAATGCATTAAAATCATGCATATTCATCATACTAGCTCATGCCTTCTCCTCACGTGACCACCGATGGTGACCACAATGGTGACCACAATCCGAACTAAAAGGCACTTCACATTTTGCAATTTCGGGATTCCTATTGCAAGGAACTTTAGTTCCTTGATTCCCGAAATCTAAAAACCCAAAAGACCGAGGCTAAGGTTTTCTCGGCTCTTTTATCCACATGACCCTTCACTCAGAACCTAGGGTCAACTCCTATACACGCGTCGGGATCCTGTGTTTTGGCGAATTCGTGGACAACTCTCCATATTTTCCCCAAACTTCTGATCCATGAGGGTCCAACAACCTAGATCCCATGGTCCAGATATCTCTACCAATCAATGGTCCTGATCAAATCCTAACTTCCCACCTTTTAAGATTCTAGCGGAGTCTTCACCTCCTAACTCCCGATTTTGAATCCCCAAAATGTGTATGCGTCAAATCAATGATCCACCGCTTGTCTCGATCCATTGGCTCAGGTTGGATGTCAAGATTTTGTGACATACAATTTCTCAAAACTTTTCTCGTTTACTTCTAAACCTATGACTCCCGAATATCCAATTACACTAGATCTACAGTTCAGTTCATCTGCTAACCAATGACCCTGATTGAATCAATGATTTACCTTGTGCGACTTTAGGAAAGTCTTCGCTTCTATTTTCCCAATAACTGAAACCTCAAAGCTCTAGATCAACGACTCTCATTGATTCCAATCTAACAGATACTATTCCTCCTGATATTGTGAGTGATGATAGGTTATTAGCCTTATCTTCTTCGTTGATCTACTAGATCTAACGGTTCATGGAATTTTGGTATTCCTCCCTCCGAGAATTCCACCTTCTGTTCAGATTTTTCAATGACTTCCAGCCATGAACTTGGCATCAACTCTTATGGAATCAACCTCTGCATTCAACCTCCAGAGATTTCAAATTTTAACAAAATCTTTTTTCTATATGCACTCCTTTCACTCTATATGCACACTCGTCATGCGAAATTTCCCCACTATCTTCAACTATTCACATTCGATCTTTATTATCATTGTTAATTAGAATATCCCTACTTCGATAAGAGTAGTTACCATTTTAATAAAGGGGTTAAAGAAATTCCTCTGCTGAAATTCAACAAGAATTCCCAAAATCACAGGTTCAATCTACAGTCCTTCTCCTCAAGGCGTAAATGTAGATAACAATATCTCCTTACGCAATTTGTACATGAGCCCAAGTAGGCCAAGTGTTGCAACCATGCTCTGAAACCATTTTGTCACACACCCACTATGTCAAAATAAAATTTTCGCCCTTTTCTCGAGGGACATAAACCTCGAAGGCCTATGGGGGCCTAGCGCAGGATAGCTCTTCCCTTATCCTCCTCCATGTGATTGATGGTTATGACCACAGGCCTTACCAAGAGGCGCTTCTAGCTTTCACGTTTCGGGATTCCTTTGTGTGAACTCTCCTCGACTCCCTGTCCTTTGAAACGCTGAAACCCGAAATGGGATTAATGAGCTCTTTTTCTCCCCTTTTTCCTACTCCATGCGACCACCTCCGTGAGCACACACTAACACCAAATGGCACTTTCAGGGTTCCTATTGCAAGGAACCCTTGTTCCTTCAATCCCTGAAACCCGAAACAGGGCTAAGATTCTTGGCTCCCTCCCTTAAGCCTTCTCCATGTGACCCTGTCCTATGGCCTAGGGATTACTCCTCTGAGTACTTTGGGTTTCACAATTCAAATAATCACGATGCAGTGTGTCTACCTTTCCCTTTCAAATCCATGAAACCCGTAAGCCCGATACCATCCGGATCTACAATCTATATCTTCAACTTGTTCAACGACTCGGATTAAATCCCAACATTCTACCTTTCGAGATTCTGGTGGGGTCTTCACTCCTATTACCCCAATGACCAAAACCCTAGTGGCCTCTAGATCTCTACCACACGTCCTCCAAATTGGATGGTCCTCGTTGATCTATATTTGACAGTCCAGATCTGTCACAACTCGATGATCGCGATTCATTGTCAGCGATTCCCGGTCAAGAGTCTGTTGAAGTCTTCTCCTGTGATTTCTCAGTGTCGAAAAGCTAATGGATGTGGATCTCTAACATGTGTCTTCTAGGATGGATGATCCTGATTCTTTCAGGACTTTGACGAGTCCCCTCTCCCCTGCATGCACAAGGTTAAACCTCGTGTGTCTTTTCTAGATCCGACGACTATCGGTCCTCTGTGCTCGATTTGACGGTTCATCTCCAGCGCACTCTTTTTTGGTTGTCTAGAAGTAGGTTCCAACGGTCCATATTTAATTCCGGCATCCCCCCTTTTTAGGAATTTGGCGAAGTCTTCACCTCTCAACTCCTGATTCCAAATCCATGAAATGGTTTGGGCGTCATATCAACGACCCTGATTTAATCATGATCCAATGACTTAGATTTCCTCATTATGAAATCAATGTTTCACACATCGAGGTTTCAAAATGCAAGGACTTCAGTCCTCTTGGTTCATGAAATCCATCCAAGCCAAATCTTTCCTCAACCAACGATCTCTCCTCAACCTATCACGATCTCTTACTGCTCCCTCCATGGACTCTCTTCAGTAGTGATTCAGCGAAATGTTGAGAGCCTATGCTTCTCCTCTAGATTCATTGGTCCTGATGGGCCTGGGATACTCCCGAAAGGATCTCGTTCGTTCGTCTAGCAAACAAAAGGGTACTTTCTTTCGGTATTTGAAACTTGCTATCCTTCCTGAGATTCGTCAGCTATGAAGGACTTGAGAGCTTTACGCTCTTTCTTTTGGACTCGACTCTTAGAAGAGTCTTCTATGTACCCTTGCACTTATTCATCAAGTCTAGGAATTAAATGGGTCTCGGTCTCTGCTAGCCTCATAGATTGCCTGTGTGTATCTGCACTACCTAAGGTCGACGAACTCACAACTCACGACTCTAGCTCAAGACACTACAAAGCTCAAGAAATTACAAGAACAAGTCATGTCTGAACCATATAATTTCCTACTTTCCTAATTATACTACCAAGCAAAAATAGAAGGGATATAGTATATCCCATAAGCATTCATTCACTTTCCTGAAAGCATATACAATATAACCAATTCATATGCAGTTACAGCTAAATTACAAAGGGTAGGAGATTGCTTATCTATTATAGGTTGTCGCCAACCAACTGACTGTGTGTGTTCGTCCTTCCACCCTACCATAGGCTCAGAGGCATTCATTCTTAGCACTCTGGCCACCCCCGTGCCAAGCCATGATATCACTAGGGAGCTCTCGCAGTTCTCAAGGATTCTCTCTCTATTTTCAGCTTCTGTTCAGGTTCTGTTCTCTATAGTTCTGAGAGATTTCTCTTTGTTATGGCCTTAGCGAGGTTTATCAGATTCTCACCCCAGCATCAGACTCATAGCCTTCTAATCATGCTCTCCAGGAGAGCTTCGTGCATCCCCCTTATGAGCTTGCTCTCCCATCTATGGTCTCTTCTCCCGTGTGTATCTCTCTTACCTTGGAAGGTTTTCCAACCTATCATTTTCCTTCTATCAAAAGGAAGCTCAGGTCTACAGGTCCCTGCGGTACTTTGGGCTGACAACCCATGTTTCCATTCATGGGGGTGGTTGATTGTTCAACCACCATTCCTTTCCTTATTAACTGATTTCTCTCCCCTAGTGATATCATGGCCAATACTTTCAAGGCTTCACCCCCACAGTCAGTTATTGGAAACTCAAACAATAATACATTTACATTGTCTTCATGCATTAGCATGGTAATTCCTATTTTATGATTAATTACAATTTTGGGGAAACAAGGTGTTACACAGGAGGACCCATCAATGGCAGGATGATTAAACATTATGTTTCACAAAAATAAATATTTTCAACCATTCACCTCATTGCGCAAACCGCTTTCTTTTACTTTCAGGTTATGTGTGGGTGTTGTTGATTTGATGGTTGAAGCCCGAAGAAAAGGCCCTAATCCACTGATCAATGCCACAAAATTTTCAAAATAAAATAAATCAAGTCGCAAAAGAAGCACTGGAGAAGATTTTTCAAAACATCAGGTAGAAGATTCTTGGCACTTCACAAGGAGAGCACCATCCCCAGGTGGAGCTGATGTTATAACCCTATGTTTCATAGGATCAACTGGTGACTAGAAATTTTCCCTCTAGTTGTATTTTTTTTGTAAATAATATTTCATTTTGCAAATGATTGACAAAAGAAAGAAGAACAAAAGAAAAAGAAAAGAAAGAAAAGAAAGAAAAAAAAAAGATAGAAAAGAAAGAAAAGAAAAAAGATTAAAAAATAGAAAAAAGAATAAAAGAGGGTATGAAAAGAAAAATGATAAAACCCCATGCAATAATAATGGCTTGATTCATATTATCTAACCATGGTCAAGTCCTTTGAATTTATGCAGATAGGTTAGTGAATAAACTTGGCTAAACAGTCTAATATTAGCCAAGATAGATAGGTTAGTGAATAAATTTGATCAAACAGTTTAAACTTGATAAATTGTCCTAGGTTAGAGTAATGCTTTAGCCCAACAGTCTAATCTGGGTTAATTTTACTAGGTGATTAGAGTAGGATATAGGTTAGTAGGTTTTCATTTCAATAAAATTGATGAAATTTTGGTTAAATTCTTTGATTTAAGCTAAAATGTTGTATTTTAACCCCTTGTTGACAAATGAAGGAAGGGGAGCAACGGAAAACCCATAAAAAATCTTTATCCTAAGTTTTTGATTGATATATTATGTTTGGCACTTTGTGCTAAAGAGTGTGCCACTCTCAGTAGTCCATTAGTAGGCTCTCACATCCACAACTGATAGAAGATATTGGACCCCCCTAACTATTCTACCTTTAACAGTGGGGGGGAGTCTGAGTTGGTGGTATTCCCGAGTGGGCCCCTCATAACATGGCGCAATATTGTTAAATCAAACCCCCCTTGACCTTTACCACTTACCGCCTACCCCCCTCTCCGAGTAAACTGCCAAACCACCAGCTCATACCACCACTGCACTCTATTGTCACACTCCACTACCTTCGTCCATACATCATGGTCCAATACTCTGTCGACACATCACCCCCCACTCACCTATCGCCATCCATGTCTCGTCCACCTATTATTAACTCAATACCCTCCACGTCACCTCCATATACCCATTACCCACTCATTACCCTCCACCCCACTCCCTATATTCCTGTTGGCCAATCAATGCGATTGGCCATGACCGTTAATGGGTTGACTCGTCATCCGCTCGCTAACAGACACCCTTTCACTCAATTAATCCCATTTTCCACCATTGATTCATTGTTCATGATCCAGATGTAGCTGAAGCCACCTGTTCTTCGTTCTCTTCTGTCAACGACCTCCATTAACACCTGGTAAACACAGTTAAACATCCTTTTTTCAGTTTTGCAGGTATCAGTGATATATCTTAATATCTTAAATGGTGACTGTTGTGTAAAAACCAAGAGAGGTTTTTGTGAAAGGACATGTTCCCAGCAAAACCCTCTTTTTTTTTCAACAAATTCATCTCCAGCTGTTCTGCAAACTCTCTTGAAGATAAAGACTAAAACATGTAAAAAATAGAGTATTTCCTGTAGATTTTTTAGAAAAATAGGCCTCAAAGATAAATTTGAATCTATTAAAATGTGATTGTTGTGTAAAAACCGAGAGAGGTTTTACTGAAGGGAAATGTTTCCAAAAAAAACCTCTTTTGTTTTCAACAAATTCATCTCCAACTGTTTTGCAACCTCTCTTGAAGATAAAGATTAAAACGGGTAAAAAAACAAAGTATTTCTTGTATCTTTTCTAGTTCTACATAATAATAACCGTTGTCAACAGAAAACACTAATTCAACTTTTGATGATCCGGTGGTTGATCTTGTTATAGTTATTTTAGAATATTGAGAAATTTGTTTTCCTTTTCCTGTTGTCTTACCCACATTTTTATTTTCTTTTTCCTTCCTGTGCAATGGAGGTATTTCTATTTATGCTTGACTGTGTGTTTAATTGGATTTACATTGTAATCTTCATCTATATCTACTTCCATATTTATGTTTGCATTAGAAAACATTTTGATCTCTACATCCAGTTTGGGTCTCTTACCTTTGTTGGTTCTTGTCACCCTGATATCAAACATTTCCTCGTTAACAAGAGTTTCATCAACTGGAATACTCTTTTTCTGTGTAACAACCCTTTTCCCTTTGTCTCTTTTATGTTTGCTGGGCTATGGATTAGGATTCAGGGATTGGATCAACCAGATCCAGGGTTTCTGTACCTCCCTCAGAGCAACAACAACCATATTCTTAATTAAGACTTGATGAAATAGCCTACTCTTTGCAGTGGCGGGTTGTGACTGCACCCTTTTTGACATCTTTTCCAAGCTTTTGAGTAGAAAGTAAGGCAGATTTAAAGGACAATCTTCGTTTAGATGCATTAACAACCTAATGTGGTAGATGTAAATCAGTGAAAATCTTCCTTCGTAGGTGATATACCTATGGATGATGATTAAAGCAGTGTTCCATTCCTGTCTAATCCAGCTGTTAGGGACTCCCTTTCTCCAATTCGAGTTTTTCTTATCTGGTAGAAAAAATTGATTGACAAATTTTGTGACTACATGTTCCTTTTTCCACTATCGTTCTCCTCCAACTACCAATCTGCAATCTTTTTTTATTGTTTTTCCTGTCACCAACATCAACAAATTTCTGATCTCCACTTCGAAACCATCAAATTTCTATGCAAATTCCATAGATACATGTTTGTCATAACCTTGGAAGGTGGTGAGGAATTCGAACCAGCCATCGTCTTTAAACCTCTGCACCATCTGCGGATATGCTTCGAGAAGCTCAGCACCTTCGAGTTCCAATCTGACAACTTGCCCACTTATTTTAGGTGTCATATTAATAACATGATGTTGCAACTTGCCACTATTCGAAAGTTGAATTTACAACCTGCAACCGTTAGCATATAACAGTTTCCTCTGGAAAATACTTGCAATTATAATTCAACAAATTAGAACAACGAGTGATAGGATCATATAATGTGTTATCACTCCAAGAAACTCCTTAGGGTTGTAGACTAAGGATGCTTGGTAACTTAAAAATAAAGTGTAGGTATGCTTGGAACAATGGGATCACTTCAATGATTAATGTAACAAACAACTCATCATACATTCAAATGGAACAACGCTTTCAGAAAACAATAATCAGATCAAGTAATTTTAAAGGAGAGGATGAAGAACACTAATCTTGATTTCCAAATACACTGGGTGTAGGGCTTAATACAATATAGAAAGAGATCCTTCACTTCAATTCTATGATCTCAATAAAGAGATGAAAATCTTTATAAGCTAAGATAAACTGAAATAAAGTACAGAAAAGGAAGCATGAATATTTCTGATATTGAAAATGAAAGGAGACTGTAATTTTTTTATCCCATAAGAGTCTATACAGTAGCACAAAATGTATTCCCAGTTTGAACCCTTGTTTCTTAGAAAAGATAGGCATTTATAGCCTTTTACAATCAGTTTTTAATATCCTGAAAACTTGGATCTGTATCTAAAAATAGAAAATCAAATTAACTAAGACAATCGATAACAAAAACTAGTGGCTAGCATTCGAACTATCTTCTATATCAAAATTTGACATATGTACTTCATCAACTTCTGGAATCTGTTGTGTCATGAAAAAGGTAAAGGCACCTGTCTTTTGTAGCTGGATTTCTTCAATTACTCATAGTCGAAACTTTAGGAGACCGATTTAGCATTTGGTTTTCAAAATCTCCATGAATCTTTGATGCTGAGTATTTTCTGACTAAGTGGTTAATCCTTTGATGCTCTAGAACTTCTTTAAATACTTTGAAAATCGCCTTGCTCCATCTTTAGATTTCTAAAATTCTTTTTGTGCTTTCACCAACTAACTCGCCTTATGATTCACTGGTTAGCTGGTGAAAGCTCTACCTTTCACCAGCTAACTGGTTGTAAATTTACCCTTTGCACTGGTGAAAGCTCTATTTTGGCCAAAAAGAAACTTTCACCTCCAAAACTGTTGTTTTATCAAAAATTTAGCATGTCTCTGCTTTATCTCCTTGCATATTCACAGCAACCTGGGCTAGCACTTGCAGATCTGGGTGTGACTTCTATTTCTGCTTCAATTTTCTAATCTTCCTCTTAAGGCGTTTTGCTAACCACCATAGACTGTTATAATCTTTGG
>SNQJ01S0043052.1:24310-51750 GCA_010110895.2 Picea sitchensis | reverse complement strand
TATACCCCCTTCCTCCCTCTATGTATTCCCCTCTCCTCCACTATATCTCCTCTCTTTCTCTCCTACATCTACCACTGATTTATATCTCTCATTGTTATTCTAACTCTCACTATATCCCACTCCCTCTCTCTCCTCTACTCTCCCCCCATTTCTCTCTTTATATCTCTCTACCCCCCTTTCTTATTGGTTGTGGAGCCTGATTATCTTCTTGATTCAGAGGTATTTGTTTTTAGCCATGTTTATAACCCATGAAGACTATACACCCCTCCATGCGGGGGGGGTGGTTGCAGGGGGGGATTCCCCCCTCTGCGGGGCCCGGGGGGTTGATCCCCCTGGCTGAGGGGTCCAGGGGAAAGAGGAACCCCGATGGGGGTTCAGAGGACAGATTTCCCTGAAGGAAAAATTTCCTTATAAATGTATATTGTAATTTCATAGTAAATATGAACCATTCATTATAAGGTCACAAATCTGATGGTAGAGGTTATGTTAAGGTTTTCTTACCTAGAAGGAAACCCTCTTTTATGAGGGAATGGTATTGCGATTGTGTATCATTGTGAATGTTGTATTCTGAGAGAGGATACTATGAGAGAAAGAAGAGGATGTTACAATGGGTGTGTTGTAGGTTGTATCCCTTCATTTGCTAGATAATAAAAAGGAAGGACCGGAAAATTTCTCTAGTGGACGTAGCCCACACTGGGTGAACCACATATATATGTGTCTATATTTTATTATGTATCTTATGTGTTTTATTTCTACATTTGTTTTATTTTATTTCTCCACGATCCTATTTTTCTAACATTTCCCTCTATCTCCACCTTCCTCTCACAATCATTCTCACTCTCTCTCCACCCCTTCCTCCCCCATTCCCTCTCTCCCCCTCCCTCACACTATCTCTTTTCTCTCTCTCTCATACATCAACCCCTCCCCACTATGTCTCCCCACCTTCCCCTCACTCTCTCTCTACCCACTCTCTTTGTCTCCCTCTCCCTCCCTCCCACACACTCAAACACTCATTGTCTAACCCCCCTCTCTTTCTTTCTCTTCCCCCCTCTCATGCTCACACATTCTCTCTCTACCCCCCTTCTCCCTCTATCTCTCACCCTCCCTCCCATTATCTCTCCTCTCTTTCTCTCCTACATCTACCACCTCTTTATCTCTCTCATTTTTTTCAGTATCACTCTTGCTATATCCCCCTCCTCTCTCCTATACTCTCTCTCCATTTCTCACTTTATATCTCTCTATCCCCCCTTCCCTCTATCTCCCCCCTTCCTCTCACACTCAGTCTCACTCTCTCTCTCTCCTTGTTGTTAGTCTCAATCTCACTCTATATTTTCCTCTCTCTCTCTCTCTCTCTCTCTGTCCTTATTTCTACCTCCCTCTCTCTTTGTCCATCTAAAATTGAGGCATGTATCATAACGAATAAAGGATATGTGAAGCATAGAAATGTAGCATCACATGTAATGTGAGTGTTAAGTTTTTGTTCTTCTTACAATGGATTATTTATACGAGTACTTATATAAACATGGCCATGACCTGCACCATGAACTAGACCTAGACCCCCCTAGCTCCATCTAATCTTACACATAACCTATACTCTACCCTTAACCCCATGCACACCCACGGTCTAAGTGAAGTATGCCTATACCTCTTTTATAATTATATTTTATGTATATGATCGTTCACCTATGATTTAATAATGATCTGACATGATTTAATGATGATTATGGTACATTGATTCTGCTTTTTTTTAAATAAAAGCATAATATTATAGTTGATTTGATATTATTTATTCACAATCAATGTTTGAATCCCTCTCTATATCCAATCTCTTCAAGACTCTCTCTCTCCATCTATTTGTCTCCCTCCTCCCTCGCTTTTCCCCTCCCCCTTCCAATTCTCCTTTTCTCTCTCTCTGTCTCTCTCCTTTCTCTTCCCATTTGTCCCTCCCTCCCATAATCTCTGCCCTCTTTGTCTCCTAGATATACCACCTCTTTCTCTCTCTCCTTGTTGTTTGTCTCACTCTCACTCCCTCTCCCACCTCTCTCTCTCTAACCCCCCTATTGGTATTCCTCTTCCACCTTATCACACTCTCAAACAATCCATATCTACCCCATTATATATTTACCTATTGCATCTAACCACCACTCTCTCACTCCCTATATCCCTCTCTCTCCCCCACTCTCCCCACCTTTATCTCTTTTCATATATATAACCCCCCTTCCTCTCTCTCTCTCTCTCTCACTCTCTGCCCCCCCTCTCTGTCTCCTTGTCCCTCAGTCTCTTTTTCTTCCACTCTCCCCTTCTCACAACCTCTTTATTCCTCTCTCTACAGCCCCCCTCCCTACATCGCAAGAAAATAAATGGCCTTGACCTAGACATGTCAAGACCTAGACCTAAAGCTAGACATAGCAAGACCTGGACATAGAAAGACTCGGATAATGACCTAGGCCTATACGATGACCATGATGTAGACCATGACATAGACCTGGAACATGAACTATACCACAACATAGATCTAGAGATAGATTTATATGATGACTTTGATCTTGATGTAGAACATGAGACATACCTGGAGCATGACCTAGACCTATATGATGACCATGATGTAGATCATGACATATACCTAGACCATGACATAGAGATAGAGCTATATTTAAACAATGAACTAGAGCTTGACTTAGACCATGACCTAGACCACGACATAGAGCTAGATATAGATTTAGACGTTGACCCAGAGCTTGATAATGCCCAAAATAATGAAACCTATCATGACTTGTTGTTTTTTCTCTATTACTCATTATCTTTAACCTGCACATAGATCTTGATTAATCCACTCACAAAAATAATATTACTTTGTAGATTCATGAAATCAAATCTCATACCTACTCTGCTATGCTCCGCCAACCTCAAGGAAATTCATATCAGCAAAGAAAACAAACTGCAAAAGAAAAACTGTAAATGAATTGAATGAAAATGATGTTCTCTTTGTAGCTCATTTTATGACCTCCACCTCTTCCAAGAAAATATGGAATATAATCCTAATCATAATCTGATCCGATCCAACACTCCAAAGGGTGCACTGCAATCTCACATCCTTCTACCTCAAACACTCATTTCAATTCAGGTGTACTGCAATCTCATGATGTCTGGGCCTCTAAACAGTTCATTGAAATATCATTATCTCTCCACCTCCAAACACTCCTTTCAATTTGGGTACATTGCAATCTCATAATCTCTAAGCCTCCAAATGGTCATAATGTCCATTTCATTAGGTTCCATTCCTCCAAATATCTTGTCACCAGACCTAGATCTTGATGCAGACCATGACCTAGACCACCACATAGAGCTAGATATGGATTTCTATGTTGACCTAGAGCTTGACGTAGACCATGACATAGACCCCCCTATATCCATTTAAGCCTAGGAATAACTTATACTCAATCCTTAACCCTATCTTCACTCAATCCCTGAGTATACTATGTGTATAACTTGTGTACAACCCTTGCACCCACATCACCCACATCTTGGTGCTCTAACCATTGCTTTATCCTTGAAAACACTCTCAATCCTAACCCCTTAGGCCTTAGTTTTCCCCATACCCCTACACATATTTATTCATAAATATGTTTCATTTATATTAAATGCTATATCTATTACATTAAGAGTGCACACACACTCCTATGACTTCACTGAGTTGTATATGTTGGTCAATTATGTTCAGCAGGAATGCACGTGCATTCCTAGAATGTGCACACACTTTAGTGGACATGTGTTATAGGAACATGCATGTGTTCCTATTGGGAAGTTTTTGGTGCCAATCACACTTCACCTCATCTATGACATGGCCGAAAAAAATCTACAACATATTCAGACAAAAAAATCCCGCACATACATGTTTTACTTATTTTAGTGTTCTTGTTAGATTCATAGAGACTTTTGTGTTATTGCCATACCATTGCAAGGAAAATTGGAAGACAAATTTGTCAAGTGAAATTGGAATTTTTGTTTGTATCTACTTGTGTCTTCGTGGAATTGGAAGACAAATTTGTCCAACTGCAATTGGAATTTTTGTTTGTATCTTCTTGTGTCTTCCTGGAATTGGAAGACAAATTTGTCCAAGTGCAATTGGAATTGTTGTTTGTATATTATTGTGTCTTCTTGGAATTGGAAGAAAAAAATTTCCAAGTGCAATTGGAATTGTTGTTTGTATCTTCTTGTGTCTTCCTGGAATTGGAAGACAAATTTGTCCAAGTGAAATTGGAATTTTTGTTTGTATATTCTTATGTATTATTGGAATTGAAAGACAAATTTGTCCAATTGAAATTGGAATTGTTGTTTGTATCTTCTTGTGTCTTCTTGGAATTGGAAGAAATTTGTTTCCAAGTGTAATTGGAATTGTTGTTTATATCTTCTTGTGTTGTCTTGGAATTCAAGACAAATTTGTCCAAGTGCAATTGGAATTTTTATTTGTATCTTCTTGTGTCTTCTTGGAATTGGAAGACAAATTTTTCCAAGTGCAATTGGAATTGTTGTTTGTATCTTCTTGTGTATTCTTGGAATTGGAAGAAAAATGTGTCCAAGTACAATTGGAATTGTTGTAACTTGTATCTTTTGTGTCTTCTTGGAATTGGAAGAAAAATTTGTCCAAGTGCAATTGGAATTGTTGTTTTTATGTTCTTGTGTCTTCTTTGAATTGGAAGACAAATTTGTCCAACTGAAATTGGAATTGTTGTTTGTATCTTCTTGTATCTTCTTGGAATTAGAAGACAAATTTGTCCAAGTGGAATTGGAATTGTTGTTTGCATCTTCTTGTGTATTCTTGGAATTGGAAGAATTTTTTTTCCAAGTGAATTTGGAATTGGAATTGGAATCAAAATTGTTAGATGTGTCTTATTTTGTAATACAAAAACAAATTTCTCCACTTGGTTTTGCCTTCTTAAATAATACAAAGACAAATTTGTGGAGGGTGTTTGGAAGACAATTTTTATGTTTAAACATGTGGAACCATCGGATTTGAGAAAGAAATTCCTCGAGAAAAAATAAACTAATTGAAAAGGTAGAAGAAGAAAGAGAAAAAAAAAATTACATATGTCAAAGCATAGGATTTCATAAGAGGGAAATCCAATTTCTAGTGGAATAGATGTCGCTATTGTTTCTCCTCCATCACCAGAAGCAAAGTGCAAGAGTTCATTAGAGAGAAATCCAAACAATATCTCATCAATACAACTTTTTGTGGATGACTAGATGATGGAGGATTTTCTTAGGTATGATTATACAATGGATAAAATTAGAGAAGAAATTGGTGTACAACCTTGTGGTGAAGAAGGTCTCGTGGTGCAATATCTTGTTGGACAGTCAAATGTCCCAGAAAATAGACAATCACATGTCCACTCTCCTCCCACAGTTGATTCATTAGTGATTGAAGGGGAAAGAGCTGCAACATTGTTAACTCCACAACAAAGAGTTCAAGTCTAGAATAGGGGTGCATCGTCCCTACCTAGATTGAGCACTGTGAGGCGAAGAAATCCTAAATGGATTTAGGTCGATAAAAATGGTCTAGCATCACTTGAAGGTAAGTTACCTAACCGTACTATTCATTATCTCTCTTATAAAATCATTCAAGAATATTTTGAAATAAAATTTGATGTTGTTAAATGTCATTTATTTTTATCTTTGTTAAAATATAGAAGTTTGACTGATGTTAGGAGAATTTTAGGCATTAAAACAGTCAAAATTGTAGAAACAAGCCATCATATTGTTAGAAACCTTGTAGATGTTTTTCAAAGAGTTGGTAAGAAGTCTCATTCTAAAGAACGCAATGCAACCCAACATGTCTTGTCCCAGTCAATTGTTAGCAAGATCACAAGAAAACGTCATTTGATACAAAAAACCTCTGTTGATTATTTGGGTTGGTTGTCATTGATGTCAACCCTTGAAGAAAGTTTGGTAGTGAATTTCGGTAGCACAAAGGTTTGGGTAATGGACCCAAGTTTGTTTGATGTATAATGGTATGAGTCTGAATATATTTGAAGGTAAGACTATTGTAGATGGATAGTACATTTCATGCCATTTATGATGTTATGTGGAATGTCACATAACTCCTCACAGTTAGAGAGTTATGTCCATGTGAAGTTGGAGAACCCTCATGAGTCATATAGAAGCTCCAAAAGGTGAAAGTAGTCAAAGTGGTTGAAAAGAAGAAATTATTTAAATAATAAAGTGAAGTGACGAGTGTACTATAAGTCAAAGTGGATACAAAAGAAATTATTTAAATAATAAATTTAATGGAGAAATTACTAAGTGGACAAGTGGTTAGAAGTAGGTTATACCAAAAATAAGGAAAGTGGTTTAAGATGGTTAGAAGGTAACCCCTTGAGGAAGCTATATAAAAGTATAAATAAGAGGCAAGGGTCTCTCATTTTAATTACACTTGAGAATATTGAATATCTACAAGTGAATGAGGTAACCAAAAGATATCTAAGGCAAATTTTAGAGGGAGGGTGAAGTAAAGGAGGTTGAAATTCAAGGGAGGATATATTCTTTTGACAATGCTTTCTAAGGTATGTTATTTACAGGTCATCTCACCATTTTCGCAATAATTTTTTTTTCTAGAATAATTCAAACCACGAAATATGGAGGTCGTTGAGGAAACATATCCAAGTAGCTGTGATAAAAAAAATCATCTTTTGGGTTGTTGTATTTTTGGAGTTACACTTCGTGGAAAATAGGGTTTGTGGCTAGTCCTGAAACTAGTCTAAAACGACTGTTTTGGGTAAAAACGTCATAACTTATTCATAACAGATAAAAATTTATTAAGAACAAATGTATTGGATAGATTACAGTCCATAGTATTCTTTGTACCATTTTCATATCCATACAACAAATATTCCATGTGGGGCACACTGTACAAGTTTGCTCTCTAGAATAAGCCGAAATTCAACAAGGTATGCCATTTTTCTATAACTCATTTTCTGAGAGGTTCCAAGTAGTGAAACCTAGAGGGATTACATAAAAGAAATTCAAGAGCATTGTGTACTATTTTGAGATATTTATTCATTACAGGTACATAGTTATGATTATTTCAAGTTAGGGTTGTTGACTAATCCAAAATTAGTCATGAGAGACTAAAGTAAAGTTTGATGAAAATGCTAGTCTCTTATTGTTAATGTTAAGGAAGGTTTGCAGGTATGTGATCATATACACTAGGTCTATTAAAGAGCTACAAATCAGATTTGGATGATGAAATTGATGAGGGATTTTGGTTGAGGTACATGTTTGGTACATGGTTTAGACAAGTAGTTGATGAGTTGGCACATACATGAGGTGTATAGTTGATGATGTTGGTACATATTGATGAGTCATAGTTTTTGTGTATTTGATGCATGTGTTGGCGCATAATTGATCAGACCAGGGTCCTTCTCAGGTTACCAACAAAAGGTATCGACTAGTCTAGAGCACTGGCATTTTCATCTCCTTCAAAGAGAATAAGTCTCACCTGAACCACAACCAAGACAGAAGGATAGGAAAGGGAAAGGAGAATACTTAGGTGGGTTCCCAGAACCTTCAAGACTCACCATGATCTTGCACCAGATAGTCTAACTACAGAACAGATCTGAGCTCATACATACAGGAACTAAAGAGACTTAAGTTGTGAAAAATATTCATACATAAAAATATCATATGGAGCTTATCAAGCATAAAGAATTACTATAAAGACACAATTCATAAGTATAAACACAAAATGACACATCATATTTAAAAAATTTCGATCCTTATTCATATATTATCATCAAAACTTATCAAATACAACCTCAAAGATAGAAATTAGCACTGTGTTACAAACTTATGACTCTGGACTCATGTTGCAGATCTCTATCTACCCTTTTCCCCAAAACTGTATACAATTTACATTCACAGAACCTATAATCTATCTGTGCCTCTATCTCATCTAAATCAGCTAACCCATTTAACCCTTTAAAATCATATCCATCTCATTCATATAGGTTGAGTGGGATCTTCTAGTTTTGGGCTCACATGCTTTGTTTTTCTTTTATAACTGATTTTTCCTCGTTGGGATTGCGTTGTCCCTTTCCAGAACCGATTTCTATTTCTTTTACTTGCTCCACTGTCCAACTTATTTTGTATCTTGTGCAACTTGCTTTAAACCAAAACTAGGATTGTAGTCCTTCTTTCATAGCTTCAAATCCAAAAATGAAGGGCCCAATAGGCTCCAAACACAAGCCTTGACTTGCCCTCGAGTCAAGTACTTGGCTCTTTCGCAGCTTCTAGGAGTAACTATTGCTTTCCCTTGTCCTCCTTCTCCTCTTTACTTTCATCTTTTACTTGTGCCTTATCTTTCTCTGCCTCCTCAAATGAAGGGCCCAACTCTAGGACCAACTCTAAGGCTCGCTTCCTGACTTCCTGGAAACTCCCAACTTTATCCTGCCACTTCCTGGCAAGGAGTGAGGCTTCGGCTACAAATTGTTGGGTTGCATCTGTGATATATCCTTTAGGCTTGGATGTGACCAGAGAGTTCCATTCATAGTCTATTGTAGCATCCACTTGATGCATTTTCATATACACTGTCTGAGCAATAGGTCAAAATTCACGTAGCTCCTTCTTGTCTATGGATTGTGCCTCAAACAGAGTGTTCAATTCACTATCCCCTTGCTGGATTTGATCGAAATTCTCTTGTTTCTCCAGTGGATCGATAGTGACCGCAACTTCCTCATTCAATAATTGTATTATCTCACGCATGTTCTCTAGAGTTCGGTTGTGCCTAGCGATAATGCCCATCCATTCACTGAATTTTCAGAATATCTTTGTGCACTCAGTTGTGCACTTGTGAAGTGCTGCTCGAGCATTGTTTCCTTCCAACACTATTTTCTCCATCTTATCCTTCAACTTTCGAGGTTGTTGCTCTGCTTCTTGCTAACTCTACCGCAATTGCACTTCCAGATTCTCTACGTGAATGGCCAACTATGACCATTCTCCCTAGAGTAATTTGATCTGATTCTCAGGCTCTCCTGCATCACTAGATTTCTGGCCAGGCTTCAACAAGCCTCTCCTGCAATCTTTCCAGTTTGTGCTCCACCTAGATCTTGGCATGTTCTTCCTGTTTTCTACATGCTTGAGCAAGGAGTGCTTCCTCACTTGATAAATATGCAGTCCTTTTGGCCTGTTGGAGCCTCTTCTCTAGTTGATCAGTTGGGGCTATGATCATTCCGGCTAGCTGTGTTATTGTCCACTATGCAAGGTCATCAGAACAAGGGGTGGCTTCCCTGGGTTCTTGGACCTGCAGTGGAAGTCCATTGATCGTTGAGTGCTCTGAGGGAGTCTCTACCTCCTCCTCTCCTGTGGATGGACCTGGCACAAGCCTCATCCTCAACACTGATGGAAGGAGCATTAGAACTTCTATTATGTCTAGGCATATTTGCAACAACTCTGCACACTGCTGAAAGTTTTGGAGGACTAGATCCATTTATTCCTGTGCTGATGTTTCACTTTTCCCTAAAGTTGTCTCAGGTTCCTTTTGAAGCTCTGGTATCTCTGCCTCTTTATGGACCTCTGCTACCAGGGTTGCGCTTCTAATGGCACCCTCAACCTTGGTCATTGAGGAAGTGTGTTGGGGAATTTGGACTTGCGGCTTTGCTACAATTTGCATCTCTGTTGAAGATGAAGTGCCCTTAATTGACATGAAGGGTATGATTTGTTGGTCCTGGGATTGAGGGTTCAATCCAGTCAGTTTTAGGCTCTGCTCGGGTACTTATGGATTTGGACCAAGGAGTTCTGGTCTTTCCTCAGGTATCTCTAGGTTTGGACCAACGCATTATGGCCTCTGCTTGGGTATTTATGGGGGATCAAGTTGCATGGGTTGTGGATCATTAGTTTGGGATGGAATGTTGATTTCTAGAGGTGGTTACTGGGGTTTTGGTGGTGATAGATTTTTCTCAGTGATGATGGTCGATGGAGTTGTGTCAGGCTCAGGGTCATCCTAGATATGTATGATATGGGTTGCTTGAGCTGTTGAGGGAGTGCGGGGGATGGTGGATGAAATGGGTTGGGGGTTGAGAACCTTACTTGGGGATATCCCCATCCTAAATTTCTTAGCCACTGGCTCTGTAATGAACACAATGCTAAGGATTTTGTTGACATCCTTACCCATTAACATAGCTTGCTCTAGCAGTTGCGGGAACACCAACAATGTTCTCTTCTTGTGCTCCAGTGGCTGCATCTCATCCTCCTCGTCGGAGTCCATATATGTCAAAGCTTATTTCTTCTATACCTCTAGGCCTGAGCTCGGTCCTACCCTTGATTCCTAACCTTTATTCTTTAGCAGCTCGACAGGCAGAACATAATGCATCCTCGACTACTTGTTGTGGGAAAGCAACAAGTAGTTGTAGGTGAAAGTACCACCTTTGTCCTGTGCTTCCTCATAGGCCAAGAGGATTTCCTCCAATAAATAGCTACACCAGTTGAAGGCAGTGCCATTAGTGAAAAATTCTGCCACTGATAGAGCATTTACTGTAATTCTCCCTTGTAATAGGACCTCATGACCTTGCTAGCAATTATGTAGTAACCGTTCCTGATCGTCTCGGGTAGTATGGGTTCGATCTTGGATGTGAACCCCCCCGCTTAGTGTGTGAAACCTCTCATATAGGCTGGGATCCCCCTTCTTCTTTCCATGCTTGTTAGGACCCTGGAAACCTTTGGACACATCCTCACCCTCGAGGTACAGTCCAGTAAGCTGGCGGATGTCTTCTCCATGGATTGGATATCTCCTATCCAAACATAGACTTCTGTCATGCACCCTGTTTATCAGAAACTTGGTACACCTCGCAACTTCCCCAGTGGTGCCGAAAAATGGTAAGTCCCTAAGGTTCATGATCGTAGAGTTTAACAAATTGATAAACTTGGGATTTATCACAAACTACATGCCTCCCAACTCGTCTGGAGCAACACTCCAAAAAACATCTATGCTCATTTGAGGGAACAAGATTGGGTCTATCAGTTCGAGGTCAAGGAGCTTGACCTGCTTGATATTCCCCTTGAGATTGCCCATGATATTGACCCAGGGGTCACAGGGCTCATCTGGTACTCCATCCTTTGAAATGACACTTCGGCTCCCTATAAATCTCGGCATGGTCAGTCTAAACTATCAAAAAATTGCGTAGGTGAAACAAGGATTGGGGATCATGACTAAGGGTAGAGGGATTACACAGGCTTGATCACACTTCAAAATTCATAAATATCTAAGTGATTTATGGGAAACAATGCATCCTACACCGAGTTCTTAGAACCTTATACCCGGGTTGAGCTAGCAAGTTTTTTAAAAAATACTATTCATCATTACCCTATAGATGCAACTTGTATCTGAGTTTTTCGACGAGACATGTTAACAGGGTAAATCTCTCAGGTGATCTCGACATTTACTGGGAAATTTGGTCCGGTACATGGTTGATTTCAGACCTTACCATTTAACGGATGAGAGTCCTAGCGCAAATACCGATGGTGTCTTCGCGTATTGTGACTTTATGGTTTAATAAAATTCAGATGAGTTACTGTAGCAATAATAAAGGTTGTGACTAGACTGGGTTCGTGTGGCACATGGACTAGGATTGCATCCAGTTTCACTCTCCCTCCAACCACAAAGGGGTCCCCGTCATATTGATGATTATTATTAATGGGTTCTTGATGCTTCTGATCCTATGCTATTGAGTAAGCAGTTTTTCATCAAAATAACACTTAAACAGAAAAAATGAACTGCATGTCGCGGTGTAGCAATGCACTCTTCAACTTTATAAACTGAATTCACAAAAACTTGCAAGAAAATTAAAATCTAACTACTATACATGCTCCTTCGGATTAGATAAACAGTCCTTTAGCTCAGTTCTGAGACATATAGGGTTTCAGGCAACTGCCATTCACCCATCCTGGCCGCAACATACCATCCAGTTGCACGAGTTTGACTGCTCCAAAAGGTCGAATCTCTACAAATATAAATGGTCCCAACCAATGCACGCACAACTTGCCTGGATACTTGTGGTACTGACTGTCATAGAGTAGGACTTGTTGAGCACTCAACACACCCTAAAAATCCTTATCAAATTTTTGTCACTTTTTGAGTACCACTTTCTTTTTTCACTGTCTGACTCGATTTTATTTTAGGAAATGTTTTATGTTTGTTTATTTTCATGACTCTCATCACTTATTCATGTTTGTTTGAACTTATGGAACCCCATGACTAAAATACCTTAACACCTGAATTAAGAATTGACAACCAAACACTACACCTAATTCACTCAAGTTCGGCGTCAGAAAGAATTCAAGTAAGTAAAGGAAACACTCAGAAAACAATAGTCGCCAAGCGCAGATCTTCACTGGCATTGACACAAGGAAGTTTTGGTTTGCGTAAGTTTTTCTCATAAAGGTTCGAAAGATATCCAATCCCCTTTGGCACTGGTAAAATATGAGGAGGACAAATGTTAACAAAGGAAGAAAATAAATCATCGATAGCCGATGCCCGATGAACTTTATCAGTATCGGGGAAAATCTAGAAGGATCACAACAAATTTTTTGACCACGATAAAGTTATCCCCCGATCGCTGATCCCCGATGCATTTTCAGCATCGATACTTTTTCGAGTGAGCCGATCTGAGAACACTTGGGTAGATTTATCACCAATTGTCGATCCTTGACACTTGTTCGACATCGAAAAACTAGGATTTGGTTTTAGAATGAAGAGCTTAAGGAAAGTCACGACTCCGATTAACACGAGTGAATTAAGTCACTCGTCTCGAATGCCACATGTCTTTACCAAGTAAGAGGGTCATACGGTCTAGTTCTATCCTGAGTCATTTTTGGTTCCCTAGGTCCTAGTCACACCTCCGACTCATCTTTTTCATGTCAGCACTATATGGTAAGGTTGATCAATGTCATATATTTTGCAGGAGGGTGTCAACGAAAATGTTCATGGCATAATCCCGACCCTCGATCCACCCATTGAAAGAGCGACATGACGAGATGTTTTCACCGTTAGATACGATCAGATTTTCGACATTTAAGGAGCTAATTAGTACCCAATCCTGCATTAGTTTCTACCTCGTGCACCAATTAAAAGAACATTTTTGAAATCGCCGATAAACCACATCGCCAACCGCACCTCCTACATCAACCCATGATGAATTTAAGTTCTAACTCCTCTAGAGATTCGGCGACAAATTTACTGACATTTCACTCATAACCTGAATTGAATGGCTGCTGTGACATGGTAAGACCTTTCCTATTTAAATCTCTTGAACCATTATGAAAAAATTCATTCTACACGTAAGAGAAATCTAGAGCATCTGAAGGAATAAAACGAGCAACTCTAATATTGTACTCACCATCGTGATTATCAAAAAACTAGGTTTAACAAGCTTCAGAGGTATGCATCCAAGTCTGTCAATTCCCTGGTTATAATTTATATGTGTTCCTTCGGTTTTCCACATAGTCTCTAAACTCTTCTCAAGTTGTAGGAACAATGCCTCCAAGAAATCCAACCACCAGACGCTTGCCAAGAGCACCAAAGCTGAAAGAACCAGAGACAAGCGAAGGTTCTTCTCCAGGGACTGTGAGGCAATTGGAGTACTCCCCTAGGGTGGATCCTGTCGTCAAAACAACAAAAAATAAGGTTTGCATCCATCCTACAACATTTGGAAATATAGAGGCAAACACCAGATCCAAGGTAGTTCTCCCACAGTGGCGCGATCTCTTCAACAGGATTAGCAGAGAAGAATACCCAGAGTATATCCCACACAATGACCTATATGTAAGGGCACTCGATGACCAGGTGTTCCCCAACATATGATGGTAATATTTACACATGGTGGCGAGAAAAAGCCCCATTTTCCCCTGCATAGAGGTCATGAAGTGGCTCATATACCACATGGATGGGCATAAATGTTTGATCAATGATGAGAATGGTAGGTGCGTCAGAGTTTTCCACCCAACAGAGGTCCATGAATACTACAAGCTTAGAGGCCCAAAGGAGCGGATCAACACAGACTTTGTGGTGAAGTTCTATGAATTTCATGACACCAGTCAGTTGATGGATTTGTCATTGTTTCATGGAAACCTGCACATGAGACCTAGCTAAAGCATACACAAACAAAGATTATCAAGAAAAGGAAGAGAGATACAAAATGAAGAATGAGAATCAATGCATATTATTATCTTATAAATGAGTGAGTTATCTTCACTCATATAGGAAATGGCATCCTATAATTAGGAACGCCTGCACAATAGTGATGTTCTAATATTAGAAAGTCTAAAATAGAGCTAGTCAGTTAACTCCCACTGAACTAGTGTGTCGAAAATAGAAATTTCTCGAACACCCCCCTGAACATCACTATGGAGTAAAAAATGAGTCCCGACTACTAGGTCATTTTAGGTACTCATATACAATGCAACTAATGAACAGTGAATAAAAACAAGGAAAGAGGGAAAACCACGTGGGAACAAAACCCCCCTCAAAAATTAATGTATTAAAAGATGAAAATGGCAGCTGCTAGGAAACTGTGTTTTTCATTGCAAGATGATCTCACAAAGTCTATAAATTCTTCTCATTGAAAGTCTTCATGAAGATGTAGAAATCTTTATGTATCTGATGAAGTCCTTTGGAAACTTGTCGAGCCTTGTACCTCTTGATCGTGTGGACCCATTTGCACCTAAAAATATTCATTTCTGGTGGAAGTGGAACTAGATTCCAAGTCTAGTTCTGTAGGAGTGAGTCATATTCCTTCTGCATGGCTTCTTTCCATAATGTATTTCCCACAACCCTATTGTAGTTCCGTGGATCAATAGATTTAACAATATAGAAATGCATGGGCATCGCAGGTTCTGAAGCTGAAAATACGTGAGAAGGCTCCTCCTGCTGAGATCGAGTCATCCTCAAATCCAATGGATTCCCTGTAAGGTTGCCTGCTTCCTGAAGTGTGGTCTGTTCCTTCTTGGGTATCTGCTGAAGCTTCGGCGTTGGCTTCTTCTCTGGCTGTACTACCTTATTATTTCCATGTATAGAATCTGAGTGTATGGAATCATCTATGATGTCTGAAACTGATGGAATCACAAGAGTATATGCATGTTGCACTAGAGGTTTATGCAAAGTACTCTCCTTATGTGTAAGTAGAAAAGATGATTCATCATCATAAAACTTAGTGAATTTATACAACCTTGACTTGTGATTCACCTCACCAATTGTAATAATCGAATTGTCATGCATGTCAATTACTGAAACTAAATCTGATGTAAATTCAACCATTTTACGTGTCTAAGTGATCTGATAAACTGAGAGCAGATTCATAGAAATATTTGGAACATGTAAAACATTCTCAAAAATTCCATTGTGGAGTTCCACTCTCCCTTCTCCTGCTACTGCTAGTGCTATTGGAGTATCATCTCCCATGAGAATAGGGGGTCTTGAGTATGGACTCAAAGAAGAGAAAACTTCCTCTTTTGCTTCCATATGATGGGATGCACCAAAATATATAATCCATGAATCAGATGAGGAATTAATTGCAACCATAGCATGTTAGATGATCCAAAATACAAATATCATAGTTTAAAAAACTTTGGTAAAATAATTATTAATTTAAAATAATAATTTAAAAATCTAGAATATTTGATTAGTAAATGAAGACATTTAGAAATAGAGTATTGTTGTGAAAGATATGACTCTATAAAGGTGTTGTATCTTAGGCTCTAAATTAGGAGTATAGTTAGAAGATTGTTAAGATAGCATTTATTGTAAATGGACACTTGTTTATTTAATAAGTGATCCATAACTAGATTTAGTTAGGACATTTATCTTATATATAGCTCATTGCAGGAATGTTGAGGTGTTCGGGTGTAAACTCTTGCAAATTATCATATGTAATTTCTTTTCCTATTTAATAAAAGTGTGTGTCTGAGGACACCTCTACCATTATTGTGGTATCAGAGCTCTAGTAATGCAACTGATGTAAGGAGGATATCCGTTGATGTGAGGAGGTGATTCCATCTCTACAGGACAAAGAAAAACGTCAGTGCACTCTGTCAGTAAATTAGTCAATTAATTTTTTATTTTTTTAAAAAGGGAAAATAAATTTTATGTTTCTGCAATTATTTCATTGCTCCATTGGAAAACCTTGATTTCCATTGGAAAAAATAGATTGAAAACCATGATGTCCATCATATTATTTGAAAGGAAGACCACCACTACATCAAACACTATGCCCATGTGTGTTTTTCGAGTCTTCCTGCAATCGAATAGAACACACCAGTTCCCAACACTTTGCTAAGCACATCTGATTTCCCTGAACAATGATATATGTTCTTCCTTCATCTCTCTCATCTTCTGAACTTGATCAACAGTAAGGTTAATGGTCCTATCGATCTATTGTGGTGTGGTGAACCTCCCAATCCCAAATGCTTCCAATATTTGGAAGAAATCGTTGATCCATGGCTTGATTCCCCGGCTTCCCCATTCTCCAAACTTGTGACCAGGCGAAGAAAGCCATCCAGTTATAGATCGCGAATATCCTTTCTTTTTTGCTCCAAAGTTTTCTCAAAGCTTCATTATAGCCGCCCCAAATCAATCTGTTGGGCTCTTAGTTTCTTTAGAATACACTCGTCGGCTACACTCCAACATAATTCTAGGATACAGATTGCAGTATTTAATTTATTACATGCTTCATTGCTAAAATATTTATGTGATTCTAGAGTTTAAAGGGTTTGCTGAGTGAATTGTGTTGAATAACACCATTTTTATTCTATTTGAGATTCACATTTGAGAAGGGGATGAATCTAAGAAGTTCAACAATGAGCCAATCCTCGTTGCAGTTTCTGAGAATGTACTCTAAAATCCACTCCATTCTCTTCTTGTCCTGGTTGATTTCAGAAGTGGCCATTAATTTTCTTTAATTTGAAGCGACGGGAAAGAAGTTGCTCTGACATCAATCTTGGCTTTGAACTCTTTGCAATTAAGCATGAAATATACATTTTCATTATGTCAACAATTCTGTATAGACTATAGAGAAATATTACCAATATTAGTTTTGATACATTACCAATATTGGGAGCCATCACAGAGACAACATCCCCTGGCGAGATATTAAGAGCAGAGAGGAGTCTGCTACAGCGTTGGGTAACAATTTTTTTTTGTAACTCAAAGTAATTTTACTTTGAGGGCGAGTGAATTTTTTTTTTAAATTTGCAAGAGCATTGTAAGGAGTAAAATTTTGAAAGTTACTTGGAATTTGACTAGAGCCAAGTGCCAAGATCAGTCATTTTTCTCTAGTTTCAACGAATATACGAGGGTCAAGGCCAAGCCCCGATAGATCAATTTTTTGCGTGATGAGTGTGGTGTGTTTATCATCTTGATATATTTTTCTTGATTCCTTTTGGTGCAAATATTCAACACTACAATGTCGAAGTTAATTAATTTGTTTTCTAACTCCGATAAACTTGAAGGCAAAAAATCATACAAGACATGGAAACGTCTCATTGAAAGCACTCTCATTTATAATGAACTTTGGCGTGATATATGTAATGAAGATAATAAGCCAAATAAACCTACAGATGCAGCCACACTAGCAAAATGGGAAGTTAAAAATGCCAAAGCATTAGCACTCATCAAATCTTCAATTAATGATGAGATGTATGTCGACATTGAAAATACTACTGATACATGGTCTGCTTTGAAAATTTTTAAGGATCTATTTGATACTCAGCCTGAATCAAAGAAAGTTGATCTTCAATTAAATTTGCTCCAATAGAAGTTGACTGAAGGAGGTGATGTACATGAATATATTTCTATACTTAAGAACATTAAGCAGAAAATACTAAATGTTGGTTTTCAAGCAGTAGATGATAGTTTCATGACCGCAATTTTAATTGATGGATTGCCCTCTTCCTATACACATTTTTTGAAAACTTTACAAGTAACTGGAAAGTTAGACAAGCTTATGTTTGATGAGCTAAGTGAAATGTTATCTCAACACAACAAAACTTTTGGAAAGAAAAAGCATGTTGGGGAAGATGTTTTTTTCACAGAAGCTAACACAAGTAAATCTTCAACTAACAGTTCTAGAAGCAGAGGAAGAGGATATTTTGTACAAGGTCATGGTCGAAGCCAAAGTAGAGAAAACAATTTTTCAGACAGGAGCAATTTTCAAGGTAGAGGAAATAGTCAAGGCAGAGGATATTTTCAAGGTAGAGGAAACAGTCAAGGCAAAGGGTATTTTCAAGGAAGAGGAAATAGTCAAGGCAGAGGCTATTTTCAAGGCAATAGTCAAGGGACAGGAAAAACTCCAAACAGAGGTCAAAACAAAGGGAGAGGACATAATTCAGGCAGAGGAAGAGATTTAACTCAAATTGTTTGTAGAAGATGTAACAAAGTTGGTCATTATGCATAATATTGTCGAACTTCCATTGATAAAATTTCCAAGTTTCATCAAAACACAACACAATTTGCAAATGATCGAGATGATGATGGTTCAGAATATGTCTTTACCTCATCTTTAGCATTACAGATTTCCACCGATTTTCAAAGTGATTATGAAGATGCTTGGATTTTAGATTCAGGAGCATCTCAACACATGACTTTCAGACATGACTTCTTTTGGAGTTTTCAAGAATTCCATCTTAATTTTGTCTTTCTTGCAAATAATACCAAACATACTCCTTATGGAAAAGGTTTAGTTAAATTTTATTTACCTGATATTGGAGAAAGAATGATTTCAAATGTCTGGTATGTACCAACCTTTAAAAATAATTTGTTGTCTTTAGTCACGATTCGACAAGCAGGACATCAGGTGATTATGGAAGATGGCTTAGTTAAGATTAATTTAGTCAAACAGAATATGAAAATAGTGATGACAGGTTATGAAGATGGAAAACTATTAAGGATGAAAGGGATAGTTATTCCAAGGAATTTTGACTTTGCAAGAGCAGTAAGTATAGGTATTTCACCTATAAGATTGTGGCATGTGATATTTGGACACCTCAACTTTGAAATTCTCTCTCAATTGCAAAAACAAGGGATGGTGAAAGTACTTCCAACTTTCAAAAAGGAAAATACAAAATGTGAAGCATGCATTTATGGCAAACAAAGTCGAGAGAGTTTTCCAACAAGTTCATGGCATGAAAATAGGCGGTTGCAACTAGTTCAAAGTGATGTTTGTGGACCACTACAAACTTCTTTAGGTGGTTGCAAATATTTTTTACTCTTTATTGATGATTTTAGTAGAATGACTTGGGTTTACTTCTTGAAGAAAAATTCAGAAGCATTTGAAAAGTTTAATATTTTTCGTCAACTTGTTGAAAATGAAGTTAAAGAAAATATAGGCACTCTCAAGACAGATAATGGAGGGGAATTCACTTCTCATGAATTCAAAACTTATTGCGCATACAATGGGATAAGAAGACATTTTACAAATGTATACACTCCTTAGCAAAATGGAGTCGTAGAAAGAATGAATCGCACCTTGTTAGGAATGGAAAGATCCATGTTAACCTTTAAAATTTTAAGTCATACATATTGTGTAGAAGCAATCCATACAACTATCTACTTAAGGAACATATCTCCAACTGCTTCTTTGAATGGAATCACACCTTATGAAGCATGGTTTGGTTTCAAACCTCAAGTTAAACATCTTAGATTTTTTGGATCAATATGTTATGCCTTAGTTCTGAAAGAAAAATGAACTAAGCTTGACTCAAGAAGCTTAAAATGCATAATGATTGGGTATTCTGATGAGAAGAAAGGTTACCGACTTTTGTCCAATGGAAACTTTATTGTGAGAAGGGATGTAGTTTTTGATGAAACTGAAAGTAAGAGTGTTGAAGAAATAGAAAGTCTTCTTCAAAAGTTAGAAACTAAAGGCAATCAAAGAAAAGGAAAAATGCAAAGTCAACCAAATTCACATAATTGGTATGAACTTTATTTTCCTTCATATGAAGATGATACATCTAGTCCATTTACTTCAACAACATCATCTGGGTATTCCAACAGTTCATCAGAATCTCCTAGTAGTGGCAGTTCATCTGATAATGATTCTCCACCTCCAAAATCTTCAACTGATTGACGAACATCATTTTACATTAATCCAATTTACAATAATGGAAATTTAGATCCCCAAACAAGTAAACATCAACTACCAAAACGTGTAGTTCAAATTTTGAAAGATGTAAGGCCTGATTAGCAGAATAAAACAGGAACAAGGGGATCACACAACAATGAAGGAAATTTTTCCTTGGTAGAAAATGATTTTACTGAACCTTCCACATACAAAGAAGCAATAAAACATAAAGAATGGAAACAGGCTATGATTGAAGAGTATCAAGTAGTACTTGATAACAACACTTGGAAACTTGTTGATTGTCCTACAAGTGTTCAACCCATCAGATGAAAATGGGTTTATAGAATTAAATACAACCAACATGGAGAAATTGACAAGTATAAAGCACAACTTGTGGCTAAAGGTTTTGCACAGCAGGAAGGTATTGATTATGTGGAAACTTTTGCTCCTACAGCTAAATGGAATACCACCCGATTAACACTTGCATTGGCTTCTCAAAAAGGTTGGAAAGTTCATCAAATGGATGTAAAAAGTGCTTTTCTCAATGGTGACTTATAGGAAGATGTATATATGCAACAACCACCAGGTTTTGAAATTGAAGGGAAGGAACATAAAGTTTGCAAATTAATTAAGGCTTTATATGGGTTAAAGCAAGCTCCCCGATCTTGGTATTCCAAAATGGATGAATACCTTAGGAAAGTTGGTTTTCAATGAAGTGAATCTGATGATACTTTGTATATCTTTCAACGGGGTCCATACTTGGTGATTCTTGTTATGTGTGTAGATGATTTTATCATTACGAGAAATAATGATGATCATATTACATAGGTGAAAAAGGAGTTACATGCAGATTTTAAGATTACTGATTTGGGACTACTTCACTACTATCTTGGAATTGAAGTATTCCAACGTCCACATCATATTTTAATTTCTCAGAGTAAGTATGAAACATAAATTCTTCAGTGATTTGGAATGCAGGATTGCAAACCATCTCTTACCCCTATGGAACAACACTTTAAACTTTCAAAATTTGAAGGGGGGGAATGGTATACAACACTACTTATAGACAGTTGATTGGTAGCTTGATTTATTTGACAAACACTTGACCAGATCTATCTTATGCAGTAAGTGTTTTTTCATTCTTTATGCAGCAACCATGGGACAAACACTGGAATGCAGCCAAAAGAGTTCTTCAATATATCCAAGGAACAAAAGATTTTGGTCTTCTTTACAAAAAGACTAAAAATTTTGTACTTGGTGGATTTTCAGATGTCGACTTTGCTGGAAGTATTGATGATCGAGCATCAACATCAGGTTATTTAATGAACATGGGTTCAACAAAAGTTTCTTGGAGTTGTAAGAAACAAGCTACAATGGCCACTTCTACAGCAGAAGCATAATACATCTCAGCATGGGAAGCAACATGTGAAATTGTTTGGTTACGCAGAGTTTCATAGGACTTGGGCATTTCTCAAGAAGAAGCTACATCATTATTCATCGACATCCAGTCATCCATTAAGCTTGCCAAGAATCCAGGTTTTTATTCAAAGAGAAAGCATGTGGACACCAAGTATCATCATATCAGATCACTCATTGCAAACGATGCCATCAATCCAATTTATTGTTCTTCAGAAAATCAAATCTCCAACATTTTCACGAAACCTCTTGGCAGAATAAAATTTACTAAGTTTAGGGATGAACTTGGTATATCTTGTAATGTATCTTTGGATCATAGGGGGGAATGTTATATGATCAAAAATAAAAATATCATAGTTTAAAATACTTTGATAAAATAATTATTAATTTAGAATAATAAATTAATAATCTAGAATATTTGATTAATAAACATAGACATTTAGAAATAGAGTATTGTTGTGAAAGATATGACTCTAGAAAGGTGTCGTATCTTAGGCTCTAAATTAGGAGTATAGTTAGAAGATTATTAAGATATCATTTATTGTAAATGGTCACTTGTTTATTTAATAAGTGACCCATAACTAGATTTAGTTAGGACATTTAGCTTATATATAGCTCATTGCAAGAGTGTTGAGGTGTTCAGGTGTAAACTCTTGCAAATTCTCATATGTAATTTATTTTCCTATTTAATAAAAGTGTGTGTCTAAGGACACTTATGCCATTATAACATGATGATTACCTTTCTTAGCAGCAGGATCTTCTTCCTTTTGCTTCTTGAATCCCTCTGGAATGAAGTTTACAAGGTTGTTCTGTTGAAGTTCCTGTGCCATAAGATCGATTTGTTTCTTCATGCATGTGGATTCTTCATGATTTAGTTTATTGCAGTAAGTGCACTGCTTTCCCTTCTGCTTCGTCTTCTTGGAATCTAAAGAGTCTTTGGAACCTAAATAATCATCAAAGGGTTTGGAATATCCCTCCTTCCCTTATGTTTGGATGATCCTTTTCCATCATGCATGGTGAGTGCATGTGCTTTGGGATCTTTCATGAGGCCCATCTGTGTGAGTTTTTCCTGCTCTTGTGTAAGAGACTCAATGAATTGAGCCAACGTAGGCATTTTCCAATTTGTTCCAAAAAGACATCTTCCAGAATGGAAATTGGAGACATATACAGTGTATTCTGGTCCTAGCTTGGCCAAGATTGTTAGAATAAGTTGTTTCTCTTGTGTAGACTTGTCAATAACACATTCAACCAAGTTTAAAACAAAATATTTAAATTTAGTAAAGAAATCTTGTATATTATCAAAAATTTTAGGTTCTAAGGTATTCAACTCTACCTCAAGCATATGACCTCGCATCTCATCCTACTTTACAAAGAGTCCTTCCGGGGTGGTCCAGATCTCGTTTGGAGTCTTGCATGTAGCAACATGAAACCATAAATCAATAGATATTAACTCAAGAAGTAGTCATGTGGCCTCATCCTTATGGTTCACCCATCTCATCTTCTTAATCATTGATGTAGGTTTTGTTTCTGTCGCCATCGTCAAATTATACAGTCCTTTCCTTCTAAGTTGGACTTCTGCCTTGAGATTCCAATCAAAATAATTGTATGGTGTGAGGATTACCACCAAGTTTGACTGTAAAATAGTTGTCCTATCCATATCTCCCACTATTTCTAAGAACCCCTAAAAATTTACTCTAAGTCTGCAAGTGAAAAATTATGAAATCACGACAGAAAGGGCACTTTAAGTGAAAATTCTTATCAGTTTCAGTAGATGATTTTTCGAATTACTTTCTAAGAAAACAGTGAGGAATCTTGCCAAACGATTGAAAACACACTTGTAGAATGGGTCGATTTACTTCTCACCTGAGTCATTTCCTCAAAAACTTAATATTTTGGGAGCAATCATTGTAGAAAGGTACGACCACGGATTCGTATCAGTTTCAAGAGGCTATCTTCTGGCTTACTTTATGAGAAAACGATGAGGAATCTTGCCAAACGGTTGAAAAACCACTTGTAGAATGGGTCAATTTACTTCCCACCAAGTCGTTTCCTAAAAAAAATTATTTTGGGAGCAATCACTGTAGAAAGGTAAGACCATGGATTTGTATCAGTTTGAGGAGGCTATCTTCCATATTACTTTCTAAGAAAACGGTGAGGAATCTCGCCAAATGGTTGAAAACCCACTTGTAAAATGGGTCGATTTACTTCCCATGTGATCCGGTTCCTTAAAATGTAATTTTTTTGGATAAATCACTGTTGGAAGGTACGACCACGGATTTAGCTCACACAAACTCCGATTTTCCTTATTCTTTGGCTTGTCTGGCTTGCTCCAAGCAGCATAGCTCTGATACCATGTCAGTGTTTCATGGAAAGTTACACATGATACCTAGCTAAAGTATACACACACAAAGCTTATCAAGAAAAGGAAGAGAGATAGACAATGAAGAATGAGAATCAATGCATATTATGATCTTATCAATGAGTGAGTGATATTCACTCATATAGGAAATGACATCCTATAATTAGGAATGCATACATAATAGTGATGGTCTAAGATTATAAAGTCTAAAATAGAACTTGTCAGTTAACTCCCATTGAACTAGTGTTGCTCCCACTGAACTAGTGTGTCAAAATTAGAAATTTCTCCAACAGGCTTCATGGTTGAGGGAAGAGAAGAAATTCACCAATCGAAGAAATGGATGGTATGGGACAATCAAACCGAGGGAGCCATACATCTATTTGATGGCTCTCATCTACTGGATATATGGACAAAAGGATTGCCCCAAGTTTTCAGAAGCATGGATGTCTTTCGCATACACACTTGCAATCATCGGGATTAGTTTCAACTGGGGAGCAATAATCTCCAAACAATTAAGCATTTGTGTGCAGTAGGCTCAGACGCCGAAGGAAGGAGAGGCAACAACTTTCTATATGGCCTCGTACCTACTTGATGTCATGTGTGCTAGGAACGTCTTCGCAGGCATGAATCTGAGTTGGCATTTTGTAGAGCTCTCGGTCCACGTCTGCTTCAACATTCTATGGGAAAACATGTACAAGAAATCTTACTCCCTCATCTATGATGAATTCATCACCTGCATCTATTTTATTATTTTTAAGAAGGAATGTTCGAGGCTATCAATGACAGCGAAGAAAATTATATCCAAGGTAGGCCATTGGTACTTGGACGACCACACAACCTACATCAGGGTCTTCGGGGCCATCGGAGCACCACATCTCCTACCAGCTCATGTCCCATACTGTTGGCATAGGGGAAGACCCAAGGTTCAATGCTTCAACAATGCACCAATAAAACCCTAACTACTATCCCTTTCAACAACACCTATGAAGCAGATGAAGTCTCACCCGAGGTAGAGGTAGGGGGGGTTACAGGACTCAAGTGTTTGTAACCAATGCTGGGATATAGATATGTGATTACAACACTTAACATAGCACTTAGACAATAATATGCATCATATCATGAGTCTCATTCATATCACAGATTAAACCCTTATTACAGATCATCGCAGTAATAATAAAGATCAAGTACTTTCAATCACTTAACACACAACATTAGCTCAAATATAGCATTTGTTCATCTTTAACACCATTGAGCACTAAGAAACAACATTAAATGCATTCATCATACATTATAACAACAACACTAAGAAGATAAACACCATCAATCACATCGCACAAGGCACATCAAGACACAGGATATACGTGGTTCACTCAAGTGTGGGGCTACATCCAACAACTTCTTCTTCTTCTTTATTGGTCTTCAAGATTCTTACATTCATCTGCTCCTGTACAGAAATACATAGATCCAAACTCCGCAAAGGACAAGAGATTTGCGCACTGCGCACCAGATCCTCCTTCCCAAAATCAGGTCAAGGCACAGAGCCAACTCCTTATTAGCACAGAGCCTTACTAACATATCATGCACATAGCCAATCCACCAAATTTATTACATCACTTTCACTAATCTTCTACTACTTTCTACATTACATTCCTTCCTATATATACTTTTACAAGTAAGCCTAAACATGGGTAAACCCATGGGCTGACATCCCTTACCCCATTACATAAACCCTAGTAAACCCTTTCTTGGGTCCACAAGCCCACAAAACAAGTGAGATCTCATGATCTCAGCTTCGCCTAGGTGCTCCATCTTCGACCAGCCTATCTAAGTCCCAAAAGTTGTCAAACATGACCAGTGTTTCCTCAAAACTTAGTCGAGGGCCAACAAGCCCCCAACACTCACCTATGACTCATCTCGAGTCACTCAGATCTGGGCAACGCTGCTTCAAAGTCCTCGAGCTTAGCTCGAGCTGCCTTGACTTACTTATTTGTTAGATATTCCTACTCAACGAACTCCTGAATCACTTGCTCTATAAAAATCCCTTCCAGGAATTTTTTACACAGTCGCAACCAGTTGGTCTAGCTACGAGCCTTGTCCTTCAATCTCTTCGAAAATCATGCAGGCTTCATCCTACATCAGTTGTAGTCTTTGTGTCACTTCCATGACACTGCTCTGGATGGTAGTAATCTGTTATTAGATTGTGCATTGCTCCTGTGATTTCTTCATTCGCTTGACCACAATGAGTAGCTTCATCTACGCCTGCACGGTGGATGTCTACTATTGCACCTCCTTTAGCTATTCTTCCAATTTCCTCAGCTCTGAATCTTCTGCAAGGCGTTCATATGTTTGTGAACTTTGATCACTAAACTTCTTACATTCTAAAGAAAGGGTCCTGATTCTTCCAACTGCGCTCTTCGCAGCTTCCTCCCTCTCATCGCGCACTTCTTGCAGAGTGCTCGAAACTTCTTGGATCTCTAGCTCCATTATCCTTTCTTGAAGTTGTTGAATGGCCTCAACGAGCTTCCTCACTGCATCTCGACTGACTCAGGTTCCTCCTATGCTAAGCCCGGCATAGAGCGAAGTGGTTTAGTCACTACTTCTTTGATCACAGTCTCCTCTACAAGCAATTGGTCTTTTTATTTCTGCATCTTGGCATTGTCCTCCTCATCAGTTTCTATGTTCTGCACTTCCTCCTTTTTCTTCTTTTTCTTTGTGCTAGTATGTCCTCCATACTTGACCCGGGTGACCAAAGGGCTTGCTATGATGTCAGAGTCAGAGAGTTCTACAGAGTCAACTGGTACAGGGAACTCCATTGGCCATTCTTTGGTGATCACCTCCATATCTTCACCTACCAGCTTATAATAGGATTGCAAATCCTCCTTGCTCTCATCCCTACATGCAGTGATATAGATAAAGTGTCAATCTATGAGGAACTTCTCTAGAGGTCTATATTGGTGCAATGTGTTTGGTGTCATGTGTGGAAATTCCTCAATAGCATGCTTCAGCTGCTGGTAGTAGGCATGGAAGACAACATTAAACTGCCACTGCTTCAACATGTCATTTTTATACCACAAAGTGGAGAACCTTGCGGCCAATGGCTTTGATGGCTCAAATTCTAGAAATGTTGCTCCTTCTAGCATCTTCCAAGAGAAAAATGTGATTAATATAAGTAACCAGCTAAAATGGAATTCGTACCCGTAATCCTGCACTTCCTGGAAGTCCTTCTCGAGCTCATTGATAAGGTAACTCACCCAGTTCATTTTCATACCCTCCAAGCACTTCCCAGCGAGGTCTACTACGAAACTAGTAACCTATGTTGGATGGTTCTTTCTGATGAGCCTGTCAGCTATAAGTTGGAAAGCAAGGCACACTACACCATCTTGGATAGAGGCTACCTTGTAGCCTCACTTTCCCTTTTCTACATCGCCATAATCCTCCTTTATGCACTATGCTAGGGAGCGATCTGAAGTCTTTCCTAGGTAGAACTATTGAGGGTTCAGTCCCTGCATGCTTGTTAGGATATTTAGACACTTAGGATTTAGTTAAGATCTACTTGGTCTAATATG
>SNQJ01S0043052.1:0-24300 GCA_010110895.2 Picea sitchensis | reverse complement strand
AAGTGGTCGTGTTGGCTGGGGCCGTGGATGTTTCCCCGTAGGGGTTTTACCACGTGAAAACATCGGTGTGTTGATCTTTGATCTGGTTTTGTGAGTGCTTACTGAAGGTGTTCGTCCTCTGTTGGAATACCTGTGTTGTCGAACAATGCTTAGCCCTGTAATCAAGTGGATCAGCACTAGATCCACAGTGACGTGCCTATCGAGCCACATATACCCTCTATGGTAGCACAACAAGAGGATTTTAATGCAAGAGTTAACCTCTTGATGTCGGCCAAAGTGAGGAATATTCATTACATTTAGTATTGTTGACTACACAAGCTCCTTAATCCATGGCTGGGAGACTATGCACGGCTTCTTCCTAGTCATTCTCATCAAATACCTATTTGGTGCAAGCATGGTGTAGTTCTTTTTGTCATCAAGGTTAAAGTACTTGTTCTTCATAGATGGGATCTGTCCCAAATGAGGTCCAACTACACGTATCCCCTTCGGGATTTATGCAATGATCAACATGTACTCAAATTCATGTGGGATACTGTCACGGTTAACCATGCAAGGCAAAGGTGGTATATAATCTGGAAAGACATACGAGATCCGCTTCATGTTATCTAGATTGTCGTGGTGCTTGATTTGATTTTCAGTAGTATGTCTAGAAAAATGTCCAATCGAGGGGGATGCTTTCAATCCCCCAGTCGAAGATGCTTGTATTCATACATACATAGCTCTCTTAGCCATGAGCTCCATGAAATCTCCTCCACAGAATTCTCTAACGCACTAGGTTCGCCCAACATTCACACTTGTAACCAAATAGATAGGGTAGGTGAACGGACAAGCAAGGTAATCAAACTGATGGCGAGGTCTAGAAATCACAGCATGATATACAATCGATTCTCTATTAGCTTGGATAATCACGAGTGGAAAAAAGTGGTCCCGACACAGCATATGATGGGTTAAATAAGCAAGCGTCATAACAGATTCCTCCAATGGGAAGGAATTCTTCCATCAATGTGAATCCATCCATTATGGCATGGTCTCAACGGTCCATTCACTCATAATTTATTTTTCTATCTATTCCAGGGTGTTATTCTAATGATTAGGGTGCCTCCAATGGTCATATGGCTTCACCATGGCGAAGTCCCATTCTGTGTGGTTCTGCTATTCCTGCGAGGTTCAAGGTCTGGAAGCCTACCTCCTACGAAGTCTTCTCTAGAACTTCCTATAGTTTTTCTAACTTGGCCTTCTTCTTACTGAGTTTTCTTGCCTTCTTTCCTATGATCTGAGTCTCTAGATTCCTCTTTCCATTATTTTTCTTATCTTCTCTTAGCGTAGTAGCTTCGCACTACTAATGTTCTTTCAAAGGGTTCAAAGGTAATACCTCTTCTCTTTTTAACTCCAAGGTAGGTATTCTTCTTTCTTGCATGGATACATCCTTCAAACCTTTTTACGTTCTTTCAATCTCGACAGCTAATTATCTTTCCCTCTGTTTCTTTGAATTATCCTCTTATTCTTCTATTAGTCCCTTTATTTTTCTATTTATGAGGTCCCTTAGTTCTTATTGTTTTTGTTATGTAACTTCCTCCTTTGTTTTCCTTCTGATCTGATCTTTCTCAATCAAAGTTTTTCCAAATAAAAGTGGAAAAGGGGCCTTGTTCTCAACAAATTTAATGACTTCAAATTATTCTTCAGTCGATGTTTCATGAGCGATCATAGGTATATTAGTAACTCTTCCACATACGGTTATCATCTTTCCTTTAAACAAGCCTATCCTTCCCAATGAAGATACCATAACAGGCTTTCCCAAAATTTTCCAAGTGCTTTTTGGCATAATAATTATGTGTGTTTCTTCATCCAATACACAGTCTATGTTGAATTATTCTACTCTTGTAACCGTGTGTTGTTTTTCTTTCAAGATCTATGGTAAAATGATGTCTCTGTGATCATCCATTACTTCTTTTAATTGTACTAACATAGTCTCTGACTCTTTCTCTTTATGATTCTCTAACATATCCTTAGTATTTTGACCTTCTTTATAGTTTTCTTGTCTCATGTTCATCTTTTCAACTTTAGCAATTATTCTTGGACAATCCTCAACCTCATGACCAATAGATTTACAACAAAGACAAATAGGACTTGTACTAGTGCATTCCTTAGCAATATGTCCCGGTCTTCTGTAATTATAACATAGTTTCAATCCTCTCTTTCTTTTAAACGATCCCCAACCTCTCTTGTACTATGCACCGGGATCACAGTGTTGGATCTACAATCTGCAAAAATTCTTTCTAGGTTCCTGCATCCACTTATTAGTCCAAAAATTATTTCTATGCATAAGAATAACATATCTTTCTCTATTTCTATCAACTTTATTCAGATCAACTCTTTCTTGTAACTGTGCCCTAGCTTTCAGACTAGGAAAACATATATCAAACATACCTAGATTCATACTTTCAAAGAAAAACTTTCCACTTGTCTTACCCTTACCGGATCACAAAGCTTTAAGATCTTACCTATTTTCTTCAGATTAGGTCTCTTTCTTAGCACAGAGCTTTGCAAGTTAAGTATAATACTGTGCACTACAACAACAGATATATGCATAGAGCTTTCTCTTTTCTTCAGATCCCAGCAATCACAATTTTAGGTCCTGGCAACGGAACCATTTATTGGCACAGGGACAAACCAGGGTTCAACGCTTCAACAATGCACCAACAAAACCTGAACTACCGACCCTTTTGACAACACCTGCGAAGAAGATGAAGTCTCACCCGAGGTAGAGGTAGGGGGGGTTACATGACTCAAGTGTCTGGAACCAATGCTGGGACACAGATCTGTGATTACAACACTTAGTAGAGAACTTAGAAAATAATATGCATCAGATCATGAGTCTCATTCACATCGCAGATTAAACCCTTATTACAGATCAACACAGTAATAATAAAGATCAAGTACTTTCAATCACTTAACACACATAATTAGCTCAGATCTAACATTCGTTCATCATTAACACCATTAAGCACTAAGAAACAACATCAAATTCATTCATCATACGTTATAACAACAACACTAAGAATATAAACAACATAAATCACATCACACAAAGCACATCAAGACATAGGATATATGTGGTTCACCCCAGTGTGGGACTACGTCCACCAACTTCTTCTACTTCTTTATTAGTCTTCAATCTTCTTACATTCATCTTCTCCTGTGCACAAATCCACAAATCCCAACTCCACAGAGGATAGGATATTTGTGTGTTGCACACCAAATCCTCCTTTCCAAAATCAGGTTAAGGCACAGAGCCAAATCCTTATTAGCACAGAGACTTACTAACATATCATGCACATAGCCAATTCACCAGATTTATTACATCACTTGCACTAAGATTCTACTACTTTCTACATTACATTCCTTCCTATATATACTTTTATAAAGAATCCTAAACATAGGTAAGCCCATGGGCTGACATCCCTTACCCGATTACATAAACCCTAGTAAACCCTTTTTTGGGTCCACAAGTCCACAAAACAAGTGAGATCCCACAATCTCAGCTCCGCCTGGGCACTCCATCTTCGACCAACCTGTCAAAGTCCCAAAAATGGTCAAACATGACCAATGTTTCCTCAAAACTTGGTCGAGGGCCAACACAGACTGACTCATCATGGGAGAAATTTGTTATCAGACCATCCTGCAAGTCTACAATGCCACACTAGTCAAAGACAAGAAACATGCCTTCACACCCTACGGTTTCCATGTAGGTTTATATCTGGTAAAGGATACTACTCAAGCCAAACAACAAGTGTTGAGCCAAATTGAATTCTATTTCCCGACAGGCCAATTCTGCAAGCATGATTCAAAGGGCCTGGTTCTACAACATGCTTCACAAGTGTCATCCTGTTGGTTGTATGCTCATGATAAGTTTGAGGACGAAGTCTTCAAAGAGAATGCCCAGGACTGGGATGAGATGGTGCAGAGGATGGGTAACCCAAACATTACCAAGTTTAATGCCATGAGCATGGATGAACAGGTGGAAACAATAGATCAGTCGGATTAAAAGGCCCTTAGAGCCAAAGAAGAAATCAGAGTGGTAGAGACAACAAAAGCATAGAGAAGGGGTTTGGTTATTTGATTCAATATTTTTATAATTCTTGTCTCTAACGATGTAAAAAAAATTGTTTTATTAATGTGTGATTAGTGATTAGAGCTAAGGAAACTATTTTTCTTTCCATAATTTTATTTCATTTATGTTCTCTTTCGATAATTGTATCTCAGTCAATAATTGAAACACCAACAAGTTGATGCATTAGTACTAGGCTTGTCGTAGGTGTAAGAATCATTGTTTGCATGCTTAAGCATGAGGGTTATCCCTAGCTCAGCCTTCTTCAGTAGTTAAGATTTTACTCTTTGTTACCTAGTTGGTTTATACTAGCACCTATCTTGTATCAGACCCACCTATAATAGAAAATACAAAAAGAGAACATTCAAACTGAAAGAGGATTTTTCGTGAGAAGATATCCTACAAACCATTACATAAATCCCATCGATTAATTTGTCGGATCGCAATATCTGGAGAACCATTCCACTATAAAATGATACAGATTCTAATTGGGCCTCAGTGGTGGGTTTGGTTCCTACTGTTGAATTAAATGGACTTAGGACCCCTCAACATAATCGGTGCTAGAAGGAGGGCCTGAAGAATGAATGGTTGATAACATTTTTGATATAATATTTTACACAACCTGTAGATTCAAAACAACCCACATGCATGGCTAGTCATTCTCAAGACATCCCACACACACTGAGTACTCCTAAAACGATTAACTCACCCCAGCAATAGGAAGAAATTTTTTTCCCTTAGATACCTTACGCTATTCTCCATGAGGAGTTGAACTAGTTCATAAGCATCACAAGAGCTTATGCCTGACAAATCAGAGCACTACCCTTAGTTCTGTTACTTCCTCGAAGAAAACAAGTAATCAGACCAGTGGTCGACACCCCCGACCATGTCTTTGTTCAAACATTAGAATACTTGATATATTTCTCCCTCACCAAAATCGAACATCCTCTTAATCTAATCCCTTAAACACCAGCCGATAACTGCTCTGATCCCGACGATGTTTTTGACAAGGAAGGGTTTAAATCAGAACGATCAATTTCAGAGTCAGACGACATGGAAGATAACAATGAGAATAATGAATAAATGGGAAATCCACCTAAGAATAATCAACCGTGGTTTGCCACAGATGCTCTGGAAATCCCCGGATGAGTACATAACCTTCCCCGACATCTAGAAAATTTACTCCCTAAATTTGACCTTGAAACCTCAAGACTGCCTGAAGACCGTATCAAAAACTTCATACTAGCTATTAGACTGATGAATGTCCAAAATGAAGACATATTATGCAGGATTTTCCAATATACTTTTGAGAATTCAACCTCCACATGGTATTTTAACATTCTTGTAGCATCCATAACTAGTTGGATGAAGTTTCAAAAGGATTTTTTAGATAAATTTGCATAAGAAACCACTACAGGAGATTTGATGGTTGAGTTGTTCACCACCACCATGAGTTCAAAGGAGAAGGTTAAAGAATTCAATCAACGATTCACCACTATCCTAAAAAAAAATCAACCTGAAGCTAAACCCACTCAAGAGCTGCAAATCAAAGTATACGTTAATGCTCTCCCAACTTCCATTTCCATGTTTGTGAAGAGTCCCCCCAAAACAACCTTAGCTGGCAATTTTGAGGAAGACAAAACAATAGAATTCCAAATGAAGAGTGTAATGAAGGCCAGGTCTCATTAGTTAAGAATGAATTTCAACCTCCTCCCAGGAGAGGAATCTTGTTGACCAGACCCCTAGGGAAACAAACAGAACAAGGTCCTAAAAAAAGAAGTGGAGACATAGAAGATCTACAATGAATGGTAAAGAAGTTGTCAAACAAAATAATAGACATGAAAAGAAGTGCAGGGGAAGGAAACCAAGGCCAGAGGCCCTATAAACCCTTTTTTAAAAGAAATACATTGTTTAAAGAAATTGAACCTCCCCCAGCCAACTTAAACATCGATCTGGGAAATGTATCATCTGACTCTTTCTGTACCTATCACCAAGAGAAAAATTCTGAAAGAGACTACCCACAATGGGTGCATGCCATGAATCTGATGGCCAACTAGTTCTAGACAAGGTTTTCCTTACCGAAAAATCAAGCGGCTCAACTATGAATATTGTTGATCAGGAAAAAGTTGATCCACCAGAAGAAACAACCATGCTGATATGGGACCCTGACCTACCAATGTCTTTCGATGATCTATTTGAGGTTCAAGAACCACCCACAGAGGTTTTGGTTGTGCAAACGTGAAGTAGGGTTCACCCAGTCTCAAACTACCTTACTGTGGCCCACACTTTGAGGGGAAAACAAACATCCCATCACCTGAAAGAATCTTTTATCTCCCAAATAAATCCTATGAATATCCATACCCGAGAATCGCCCAAGCTAGACTACAACATAGTAGAAGATTTGAAAAAAATGAAGGCTAATATATCGGTCATGGACATATGTAGAATCCCCAGAAAAAGGACTTTCTGTTACAAGTTGTTGGCACAGGGGTAGACCTAGGGTTCAACACTCAACAATGCACCAACAAAACCCTAACTACTAGCCCTTTTGGCAACACCTGCGAACTAGGCGAAGTCTCACCCGAGGTAGAAGCATGGGGGGTTACAGGACACAGGTGTTTGTAACCGAGATGGGACACAGATCTGTGATAATAACACTTTGTAGAGTATTCTCGTAACACTTAGAGGATGATATGATTTAGTTTCCTAAACTTAGTAACATCTCAGAACATACCCTAACAGTGGATCGATGCAGTAACCATAAAGATTAAGTACTTCAACCACTTAGCACATAACACTGAGTTAGATCTAACATTCATTTATATTTAACACACATAAAGCACTAAGCATCAACATATCTATGTATCATATATAATAATTAGTTACTAAGAAAATAATTACATAAATAACACAACACAAAGCACACCGAAGACACAAGATATACGTGGTTCACCCCAGTGTGGGGCTACATCCACCAACTTCTTCGTCTTCTTTATTATTCTTCAATCTCTCACATTCCCTTACTCCTGTGCACCGAGCCATAGAGTTGAGCTTCGTAGAGGACATGAGATCTGGGCACCAGATCTGTCTTCCAAAATAGGTCAAGGCACATAGCCCACTTCTATCAAGCACGAAGCCTTAACACATATACATTTTGTTGCAAAAATAAGCTCAAAACTACTTGCACTTAGCAATCAAGACTTCGCTACTTGTACCATACATTATTACTTATTTATACTTTTACAATCCCTTACAATAAGGCCTAATCATGGGTAAACCCCATGGGCCGACATCCCATAAACCCATTACAAAAACCCCAGAGAACCCCTTACTGGGTCCACATAGCCCGTAAAATCAGTGAGATCCACAATATTAGCTCCGCCTGGGCACTCCTTCCTAGATCAATGTGTCTAAGTCCAAAAAATGGTCCAAACCTAACCAAGGTTTCCTCAAAACTTGGTCGAGGGCCAATAATCCCCCAACACTCACCTGTGACTCATCTCGAGTCACTTAGGTCTAGTCAATGTTGTTTTAAAGGCCTCAAGCTTAACTTGAATTGCCTCGACTTGATTCTTCGCCTGAGCCTCCTTCTCAACAAGCTCCTAGATCATTTTCTCTGTAACAGGCCCTTCTAGACGTTGTTCCACGGTTTCAACCACTTGGTCTAATTGCGATCTATGTCCCTCAATTTCTTCGAACACCTTGCAGGCTTCATCCTACATAGGTTGCAGCTTCTGTGTGACTTCCATTACCTTTCCCTGGAGGGAATTGATCTGTTGTTTTACTATGCACTTCTCCTGGGACCTTTTCATTCTTTCAACTATGGTGAGAAACTTCATTTTCACCTACATGGAAAATGCCTGTTGCTACGCATCCTGTAACTGTGCTTCCAGTTTCCTTATCTCTGGATCTTTTGTGAGACGTTCATATATCTGTACGCTTCTATCGCTCAACTTTTTGCATTCTGAGGTGAGGGTTCTTATTCTTATTAATGTGTTCTTATCATTTTCCTCCCTCTGGTCACACACCTGTTGTGGGGTGATCAACACTGCTTGGGCCTCCAATTCTATTATCCTTGCTTGAAGCTACTGGATGGTCTTAACAAGATTCACCACTGAACCTCGACCGATTCCTAGTCCTCCTGTGCCAAGCCTAGCATAGAGAAACATTCTTTATTCATCACTTCTTTGACTATGGCCCCTTCTGTGAGAAATGACTTGTTTTCTCTCTATAGCTAGGCTTTTTCCTCCTAGAGCATCACTTGAAATGCTTATCTTTCACTTTCATACGTGGCTACACTGTAACGTGCAACTCGTAATTGTTCTAAGGCTTCATATTTCTCTTGTTTCAAGGCTTCTGTGGCCTTATCCTTCTGTGGCCTTGTCGCATCTGCTAGTTGGTGCATTCTTCAATCTGAAAGGCATCACTATGTACTAGAAAGAACCCCATTCTGTTGCAAATGTGGTCTTATGGTGATCTTCCTTAGCAATCCTTATCTGCTGATAACCTGAAAATGCATCTATGAAGGAGTAAACTTCCTATCCTCCCACATTATCTAACACTTCGTCAGTAAACGGTGTAGGGAATGGATCATGTAAACATTCATCATTCAGCTTCCTCAAGTCTACACAGATTCTGATCTCTCCTATCTTCTTATATTGGACCACCATAGGGTCGATCCATTCTGATTCTTCAATAGGTTCTATGATTCTTTTTCCCAACATTCTATCTAATTCAATCTTGACTTTCTGCTTATAATTGGGATTCAATCTGTAGGGTCTCTGCTTGACTGGCCTTGCATCTGGTTTCAAGGGTATCTTAATTTATCCCATGGGCCCTTTAATTCCCTTCATGTCAGTGAAATTGGTTGGAAACAAGTCCTGATATTCATGCAGTAGTTCTGTGATCTTGTCAATAGTGGCATCATCCCAATAATCTCCAATGTTTGCGAGCTTAGGTTCTTGCTCTGTTCCAATATTAACTTTCTTGATTTTGATTGGTTGTCCAATTAAAGGTAGTTTGACTTTTGGTCCTTCTGTGTCTCTATTTCCTTCAGTTTTTGTGATGTTCACATTCCTAGGATCATCACCTTCATCAGCATTGATATTGTAACAACCTTGCAATTTCTAAAGAGGTGCAGTCCATTCATCCTCTTCTTGCTCCAAAGGGAGGTTAGGTGCCTCCTTGAATTTTTTTTGTCTTACAACTTGTAAATCTTGATCTACTGTGGGGTACTGACTCTAAAATAAAAATGTAGCTACAAATTTCTGAGTCATACTGTACCAATTTGAAGTGGTGAGGTGTAGTTCTACTTGAAGATACCAGTTAATAGGGGTTGTTTCCAAAGTGTTAATGAATTTATGCATGAACTGGTCTTGAGGAATGCTTCTCCAGGATTCCTCACAACTTCACACATGGTCCTTTGGACAACTCTGACCTATGTATCAAAATCCGCACCCTTCAACTTGGTCTGAAAAGCACACTGTCATCAAAGTGTGACATGTCATCTAGTTCATGATGTTCTTCTTGTGTGTTCCCCACCATCTCGCTAGCATTGCTTTCAAGGATTCATACAGTGCAAACAACCTCTTTTGTACTGGTACAATTTCTTCAAATTCCAATAAGAAAGTTTCAAAATGATTTAAACCATCAAATGTGGGCAGATTACTTACTTCTATGCCAATCTAGCGAACTTCCTTGGTCAATCTAGCACACCTCCACACAGAAACTTCATACATTTTGTTCTGCCAATTCTCTAGTGGTTCTTCCGAATCTGATGAGCATGCATTGTCACTTCGCTAGCTTAAATTCCCATCTACCGTAGGATTAATGTAATCCTACTACCTTGATGTCAATTTATATATATTATCTAGCTCGTATATGCAGTCTGCTTCTTTGATGGGTTCTATATATCTGAGACCCTCATCAATATCTAGAGGTGAAATGACCCTAAGGCCATCACCTTCAAATGTCATTCTTCTTTTCTTTAAATCAACCACACTGGAATTGTTGAAATCCCAATCAATTCCTAACAACACAAGATTAGGACAACTATCATCAACTATCTCAATCACATCAAAGTCCGCAAACGCCCTTACCCTGTCGATGTCCACAAGGACATGCTCTAGTCTTCCAAAGGGGCTTAATTCTTGTTGATTATCCATCTTGAGCCTGATATGGGAGTAAATCAACTTAGGTTTTCCCATCAGTGCCCATGTCTGCTTCGTCATAACATTGACTTCTGACCCTAAGTCGAGGACCATATAATCTATGTCATATTCCCCAATCTAAGCATTAAGGTGTAGTTCTTTGTTTTTTCTTCTCTTCCTAGATACTTGATTTACTGCTTTATTCAATAGAGGATCTATTCTACTTATCTCATATTGTCTGATCAAAGTTTGTATTTCCTGCACAACTCTTTCATCCTTAATCAAGTCAATGAACGTATATAAGAAACTGACAAGCTTGCTTACCTCTTTTCCATCTCCAGGCACGGTAGATTGATTGAATGCTAGAGGCATTCCACATTCTCTTACTATTGGTTGTGTCTTTGATGAAGAAGTTTGATCTCTTCCAAATTCTCTTCTTGCCTCTTCAAACATCTACTTTTCTTTCCTTGGATCAAACAGGTGTGTCTTATCTACAACTCTTCTCACCCTTGATTATTTTGTAGTCTTTCCTAGGGTCACTTTGTCTTCTCTTGTAACAATGCCTCCTCTAGTGATAACAACGACTCTGGGATCCTCCTTGCAAGGTTCTGTTGATATTAGTTGTACTTGTTGGTTTCCTCCTCATCTCTCCTGAATTTTGGCTAACATCACGATACAATCCTCAATGACATGTTCAAATGAGTTACATTAGCTACAAGTGGTACAAGGGTTATGACAATCCCTTTCCAAGTGTCCTAGATGTGAGCAGTTATAAAAAATGATCTGAACTCGACCTCAACCCATGCCTCCTCCTCCTCCTCTTCCTCTGAATCCACCATGAGGGTTGAAGCTTCCTCTTCTTGGAGAGTTAAACTAAATAGAATTTCCCTCCTGCTGTATCTCCCCTTGGATATTATATGTATATCTTGACCTTTCATGCAAGAGGTCATAAGCCCTACAATCCTTCTCATCATGCCCCACAGATTTACAGAATGTGCAGTAAACATTGGTAGGTGTCTGGACATATTTTTTCATGTAATAGCATTCACCAAGGTGATGTCTATTTTTACATACCTCTAACCAGGGTAGAGTAACTTGCTTCAAAGGGCTCGGAGCTCCAGTGGACAAGTAATCATGAAATAGGGGATAGTGCTCCTTATCGTGGCCCTCTAATTTGCATCTGATACACCATATGTCTTCTCTTTTATCTTTTCCATTTTCTTTCTTCATATCTTCAACCTGTAGAGATAAGATAGTTAGTTGACTCAAAATTTGACTCATACCTGAGCTGGATTCTCCCATAGGGGATGATTCTAGTTTCATGGTGATCTAAAATGCCTCAGCCTGCGAAGCAACCTTCTGTTGCATCAGAGGAACTCTAATGTGTGGTAGGAGGGTAGCAATGAACCATTCTTTTTTCTGCTCATCTGGGATCTGAAAACTCAAACGACTTGTCAAGGTATTAAACCTCTGATCAAACTCCTAAACAGGTTTGGCTACTCTCTGCTTGATTTCTTTCAATTTTGTAATGCATTGTGACTCCGACTTGGGTTTATTGATTTCTTCACTCAACGTCGTCTTGATATCGTTCAGTAGTTTAGGATGTATAGACCCTTTAACAAACTTCATATACCAGCTCAATGAGCGGTCTCTCAAGGTAGTACTAAACTGAGCTCTCTTAACAGCTTCATCACTGACTTGCTTGATACTCCATACAACTTCAAATAAGAACTAGTGTTCATCAGGATCTTCACATCCATCTCCTCTAAAGATAAGTAACCTCATTTCATCTGCCATAGATCTTCCTAGGTTTCTTGACTGATTATGTACTAAACTGTTGGTAATATTTCTCTAGTGACTTTGACTACTCTGGTTACCTAACACTGCTAAAACAACAGGAGGAGTAATAATACTTACTTCAATAGTTGATGCAGTTCCTGAAGTTTCTGATTCTTTTCGAAGAGGTTCTTCAATCTTCTCTTCCTCTTCTCTATCGGACCCTGAATGTTCCTCGTTCAATAACTCTTCTTCTTCTCCATTGTAGAACCTTTCATCCTGTGCTAATGGTTCATGGATCTGCTTAAGAATGTTTACTAGAGCAACCTCTCTGAACTTTCTCCCACTGCACGTATGTCCAACCTTTGTATCATTGTCTGAGTTCTTGAACATTATTTTTTCAAACCGAGCAATTACTGTATCTTCAAGATGTTCTTCTCATGCAATAGAATATTGATATTCAACTTCAAAGAGTGTAAAATTTTTACTCTATGTCCCTTAAAGAAATATCTCTCTGCTTGGCTATATGACTCAACTCTGTCAATAGAAAGCTCAGTGATGTACCCTCCAATAGTTCTATCAAAACAGTGATCTATTGCTCTTGAAACGACGTTATCAACTCTCTTGACCTTCTTGATCAGTGCTGACATCCAAACCACAGGTGGTCTAGATATGATTTCGAACTGGGTATTTGCTAATCTAGCTAACCACTCGTATAGCTCCTTATGAACTCCTCTAAAGAAAATATAGTGTATATCAGTAAAGATATGCCTTCCCAACCAATCCTCTATACTAAGGCTATAGTTCTTTTTTTGAGCTTCAGAGAATTCCCTTTCTTGCTCTTCTATCCACTTCTGAATCTATGTCTTCAATGGAAACCACCTTGACATTCCCTCAAGAAGATATCGGTCCTGGCAATAGAACCATTTGTTAGAACAGGGGCAGACCCAAGGTTCAACTCTAACAACACACCAACAAACCCTAACTACTGGTCCTTTCGGCAACACCTGCGGAGAAGATGCAATTTCACCTGAAGTAGAAATAGGTGTTGCAGGACACAGGTGTCTAAAACCAAAGGAAATGTAAAGTGGATCCAAAACAACAACACACAGAGATCTAGTTATTCTTTACCAACTCGAGACTACTTAACACAATTATATCTCAGATCTAATACAATGATGCAACAACAATATAACATAAGGAAAAGAACACAACATCAACCATAGAGACACAAAATATACGTGGTTCACCCTCTCCCTAGGGCTACGTCCACAAAACTGTGTTTCTTGATATATTAAGTGGAAACAAACAGTTCTATCTGTGCACTTAGCTGCGGGTCTCTTTCTCTCCTTCTCTCTCCCCTCCCTATGCACCCAGCTACAGGGTTGATCTTCCCACCCAGATGAAGATCCATGATACAATATTGCTCTCGCAATGCAATGCTTCTCTCGCACAACAACAATAATCACTCTCTTAAACCTCAATGATGAACCTCTATTCTCTCAATTGGGTCTTTATTTATACATTAAAATGACTCTTAGGTAGCCTTAGACTGAATTCTAAGTGTCAAAACCCTAAATTCCAAAACCCTAGGTGTCTAAAACCCTAGGTCAACTTGACTCGCATTTTCAAGGCTTCGCCAGCCTGTCTTTCCTTATTTCTCACGATGTGCTCCAAAGCATCCGTTGGTGGACTTTTCCATTTGTTGAGTTGTCCATGATCCACCTTCTTTTCTGATATATCTTCCTCTATCTTCTCATTCAATGGCTCGGTTTCCCTTACTTCGCTCCTTCTTTTTTGCTTCTTTGACCACTACGAACTATTCTTAGTCAATGTGCCTTCCGCGCAGTTCGTACTTCACCTTCCCTCTTCCTTATTCTTCGATTTCTTCCTTAATCCACAACCAAGGGCCAACAACTACTTTTATGATGTTGGATCAAGAACTCTGAAGTAAGATTTGTTATGGTACTACTGATAAAATGAGCTCCTTAATCATTGGTCAGACTCCTAGGACATCCAAATCGAGTGATAATATTTTCAAAAATGAACCTAGCAGCAGTATCATTCAAAGAATCCTAAAAAAAAAATTCCTCAACCCAATGTGTAAGGTAATCAATTTCGGTAATAATGTACCTAGCCTTTCAATGCTTAGTTGCACGGTTGATCGACCCAATGAAGTCAACTGCTCATTTCTCAAATGCTTGTAGAGCTCGAACTGGTTGAAGAGGTAGTTCATCTAGTCGTGATGGCTTACCTTCTCTTTGACAGACATCAAAAGATATAGCATATGCCTTTGTATCCTTGAAGAGAGTGGCCCACCATAGTCAATCTTGGAGGACTTTCTGCGCAGTGGCCTTTCCTCCAACATGACCTCCTGCAACTCCACTGTGGCACTCCCACAATATGTCTTTTCTTTCATGATCTAAGACACATATCCCGAGGATGCTATCTAGTCCCAACTTATACAATTTCCCCGCAATCAACTCATATTCCATTGCTCTAACCACCATATGACGTTTCTGAGTTGCGGAGTACGTTTCTGTGCAGGCCTCTGTACTTAAGAAGACTTCTATGTCTTCCAATTATTCTGGTATGCGTCAACCCGGAACAAGCCTACATATGGGAGTTGATAATCGACTACTCTGCCACTTTCCCCTAAATCCAATATAGAGAGGTGATCAGAGCGTACGTTACATTTTATAGGCTTAATGATCACTTCAAAATAAAATTCTTGAAATAATAACAACCATCGACAAATTCTTCCTTCCAACACAGGTTTTTTAACTAGATATTTTAATTTAGAATGATCAGTAAAGAACTTAAAATGAGAACCTAGCAAGTACTGTCTAAACTTTTGCATAGCGTAAATCATAGCTAAACCCTCCCTTTTTGTGGTTGTATAGTTGTGCTCAGCTTGTGACAACTTCCTTCAAGAAAAATAGATAGGATGATCCATGGCTCCATATCCTGGTTGCGCTAAGATGGCTCCCAAGGAAATCCATGATGCGTCTATGTGCATGTGAAATTAGTTTTCCCAGTTTGGAAATATCATAATAGGTGTTGTGTTGAGATTTTCCTTCAGGATATCGAACGCTTTATCACACTCTGGGGTTCATTGAAACACTTTTGACTTCTTTAGTAGATTATCCAGAGGTGCAGTGATGTTTTCATATCTTCTAATAAACCTGCGATAGTACCCTGTGTATCTCAGTGTGGAGCACAACTGCTTAGCACTCATAGGTGGTGGCATGTTCACAATAACTGCAACTTTGGCTGGGTCTACCAGTTCTCCCTCTTGATATACTATGTGGCCCAACAAATTTCCATGTGGCACACATAAGATACACTTTCAGAGGTTCAACAATATTTGGAATTCTCTACATCTGTCAAACATCATATGTAGTAGTGCTACATGTTCCTTGAGAAGACTATATACCATCCAATCATCCATATAAACCTCTATAAACTTGTGGATAAATTCTCAAAAATCTACTATTACAATCCTGGAAACAACTGCAGGGGCGTTCTTTAGGCCGAATGTTATCACATTGTATGAAAATGACCTCCATTATGTTACGAATGTGGTCTTAGTTTTGTCTTCTTCAACAATCCTTACTTGGTGATACCCCAAAAATCCATCTGTAAATGAATAAAATTATTTCCCCACAACTTGTTTTAACACCTCATCAGTAAAAGGTGTTGGGAAAGGGTCATGCAAACAGGAAGAGTTAAGGCTTATGTATTCCAAAAAGACCCTAATGTCCTAGGTTCCTTTCTTGCTCTGGATGACTATTGGGTTGACCCATTCTTCTTCTTCCACTGCAAAAACAAGTCCAGCTTCCAACATTTTGTCTATTTCCCTCTTAACCTTCTCTTTCACTCTGGGGTTAAGGTGATATGGTCTATGTCTCACAATATTTTATCTTGGTTTTAGGTCAATATTCATCTCTCTCATAGCTCCTTTAATCCCTTTTAGCTTTGAAAATGTCTTTGGGAACAAGTCCTCATACTCTCGCAGCAAGATATGTATTTCTTGGCTAGTTTTCTCATCCCAGTAATTGCGCACCACAACTATATTAGGTTGCTCTGTGGTCCCTATATTTACATTTCACAACTTCAATGGGTGATTATAAGAAATATCAGTCTGAATGGGTATGATGTTCTATATTTCTCTGCTCCCTTTTGTCTCCTTAATGGATAGATTCCTCAATTCTTCTAACTCATCTGGGCTTTCCAAATCCCTCTCAATCTTATATCATTCTATAGGCATCTTATCCAAGTTTAGGTGAATATTAGATTGAAGTTGTTGGCTATGCTTGGCACATACCACTAGGTCTAATTTCCGTTTACTAGTGTATGTAAAAAGGAATTCTTTAATTCTTTGTAGGACTACTTCAAGCTCAGGGTACTTGAAAATGAGAAGTCCTTGCAAAAGTGATCTACCAACATTTGCTAGTCACTAGTATGTCTTCTGGTTTCTTCATGTATGTACCAAGATTTTGGAATCAGACCTAGAGAATGGGGAAATAATTGAACCCAGAATTGAGATGGTATTTTCGCAACTTGCCACTGTTTCAGACTGTCCATTGAACAATTGTGCAACATGGAAATTTGTTTGCATCTATGATTCCAAATGCTCCTTATCTTGAAATCTATATTGGATAGCTAGTTTCACATCATCCCAGTTCCCAACTGAGCCTTTGTGATTAGTCCACCATTTGGCAGGGGTGTCCTAGAGGGCTAAATCCAACATTGAGATCCTTTGATCCTCTGCTATAATTTCTTCCATGCTGACCAAAAAAATGTCAAGTTTTGAGTTACCATCACATATTGGGTGTTCTCTGACCTTGGTTCCAACCCATATAGTTCCCTTGACAGTTGCACATCTTCTTGAAAATATTTCATATGAGCCTTATTTCCAACTGCCAAATGCCAGCTCAGAATCTTCGTCCACTGATTGTATGCTCCTCCAACCTATTGATCCATCACCTATAGGATTGATGTAATATTCTCTCGTTCCTGTTGTTACAGTGTCTGACTTCTTCCCGCAACTTCTCAAACTATTTTGTTTCTTTATTTATCTTACCATGCCACCACTTCTCAACTATGGTGGATATTTTTAAGGCTCGCTCATCTATTGAATCCATTTCTTGCTGCTTCCCCATTTTTCAAAGAACCCTCTCCCCTCTCTCAGGCCATGAATCCACCCCAAACTCACCCCACCCCAAGCGAGGGTGTTTACACTACCATCTCAATCAGGGACATAGTTTGCATGCCCTCCTCCATCAAGGAAACCTTAATCCACAGGGGGATTTCTCTCAACATTCTTCCCCTTGTATCTTTCTTGAAATCCTCTTTTGCCCGCAAAAATATTGGTGGTTCTTAGCTGTAAAATCGATAATGTATCCTTCTAATGTGGTACTGACCCAAAAATTGATCACTCACGTTAATGGACGATCCATCCTATGAAGTGATGTGATCTTTTCTGTATCCCAAGTACAGGTCCTCTTGACTCATTCTTCAAATTCTAGATTTTCTTGGAGCCTATCTATCTAGTGGAAAGATTCTTCCAGGAACTTAACCCATAATATCTCATACTGGTCACTCGATATTTCTAAGTAAAAGACTACCTCTCATGTATCTTTCATATATTTTCCTCTCAACTTCGCTTCTTTCCTTATAAAGGGGTCACAATTTCTCTCCCACCAGTGGTGAATATCAGATCTATGAATCCTCAGAAGCATTCTCCCTATATGTTCCCTTTTAACGTAGGTCCCGACAACGGAACCATTTTGTTTTTGTGAAATTGATCAGACCAGGGTCCTTCTCAGGTTACCAAAAAAAGGTACCGAGTAGACTAGAGCATTAGCATTTTCATCTCCTCCGAAGAGAAGAAGTCTCACCTGAAGCACAACCAAAATAGAAGTATAGGGAAGGGAAAGGATAATACTTAGGTTGGTTCCTAGAACCTTCAAGACTCACCATGATCTTGCGCTAGATAGTCTAACTACATAACATATCTGAGCTCATACATATAGGAACTAAAGAGACTTAAGTTGTGAAAATAATTCATACATAGAGATATCATATGGAGCTTATCAAGCATAAATAAGTATTGTACAAACACAATTCATAAGCATAAACACATAATGACACATCATATTTCGAAATTTTGGATACTTATTCATATATTATCATCAGAAATTACCATATACAACTTCAAAGATACAAATTAGTACTTTGTTACAGACTTCTGGCTTTGGACTCATGTCACAGAGCTCTATCTACCCTTTTCCCCAAAATTGTATACAATTTACATTCACAGAACCTCTAATCTGTCTGTGCCTCTATCTCATCTAAATCAACTAACCCATATAACCCTTTACAATTATATGCATCTCATACATATAGGTTGAGTGGGATCTTTTGGATTTGTGCTCGCATGCTTTCTTGTTCTGTTATAACTGATTTTTCCTTGCTGGCATTGTGTTGTCCCTTTCCGCAACCGATTTATGTTTCTTTTACTCGCTCCATTGTCCAACTTCTTCTATACCTTGCGCAACTCATGTTAAACCAAAACTGGGATTATAGTCCTTCTTGCACAGCTTTAAATCCAAAAACGAAGGGCCCAACAACATGATTGGTACATATTTGGTGCATGGTTGATGCACTTGTTGATGGTATAGGTTGAGGTACATGTTGGTTTATTATCATGGATTTGAAATTTGGCAATTAGTAGTAGATGGATACAAAGAACCAACAGTTCCACCAACAAGTGAAAAAAAAATGAAACTCAGTCAAAATAATTCCAAATCCACAAATTCACTTATGAATGGTCTTGCTGAATCGATATATACCAAAGTTGTACATTGTAAATCCGCTAAAGAGATTTGGGAAAATCTTCAAAATATTTATGAAGGAGATTCAAAATTCAAAGCAACAAATATTCAAACTTACAGAGGTCGATTCGCACAACTAAAGATGAAGGAAGATGAGAATATTGCAACTTACTTCTTACGAGTCTATGAAATAGTGAATGCAATCATAGGATTGGGATAAGAAATTAAAGAATCTTTAATTGTTCCTAAGATATCAACACTAGAAGAAAGAGAAGATATAAACTCAATAAGAATAAACTAACTACATGGAATCTTCACAGCATATGAAATGAGAACTTAACAAGAAAATCCAGATATAAAAGAAGCATCTTTCAAAGAATCCAAAATGTCAAAGAAAAAGGGAAAACAAAAGGAACATAGCAATAGCAGTGACTTCGCAGAAGATGATGAAGAAGAAGTGGACAACTTTGTCAGAATATTGAACAAGGGAACCAACGATAGATATAAAGGTAATCTTCCATTGATTTGTTTTAATTGTGATGGTATTGGTCATTTTTCTAACAAATGTCCTCACAAGAAAAATAAGAGGAATGATGAAGATTAATCAAATAACAAACAAACATATAAAGGAAAAAGAACCAAAAAGAAATCTTTCAAGAAAAGCTTATGCAGTAAAGAAGACATCTCCTCATCAGATGAAGATGAAGTCAGTGAAAGTGAGACAGAGAGAGTTCTATTCATGGAAATAGAAGAATCTGATAAAGAAGACACCAAATAAGAATATGAAGAGGAAAAATTTGATTACTGAGAAGAATTGTTGAGTGCCATAGAAGTTATAAGAAGAGAAAAGAAGAAAAAAAAGAAGATACAAGAATAACTAGACAATAAAGAAGACACTCAGTAACTAGAATAAATGATCATGAAATCGAAGGTTCAAATAAAAGAAGATAAAAGAATCGAAGAAAAACTCAAAGAACAGTTAAAATAAAGAGACAAGATCATTGGAAATTTGGAAGCAGAGATTGTCAGATTGAGAAAGGATATTTATAAGAATAATATGCAGAACAACTCAAAAGCCTTATCATTACAAGTCTGGACTTGGATACAATCAGACAAAAAAGGGATCAAGATCCAAAGAAACATACCCAAAACGTTATGCAGAAAGAATCAAAGAGAATAGGAAAACATACAAGGAAGATTACAAGGAAACTCCTCCACTGAGAATATTCATATTTTAGAATCAACGACCGACAGAAACAAACAGGCCTTGGGAAGAAGAAGGATTCATAAAAGTAACTCCTTTTAGAATATCTTCAACTCCCAGGTATCAAACTATCTTTTTTGGTTTATGATATGCATGCAATAATTTTGGACATAAAGCTATAAAATGTGAGCTAAAAGGAGGAACATAAACAACTTTGAAATTCATACACAAAATGGTTATCCAAGAAGGCCTATTGAAACACATAGAAGAAGCTACAACAAGTTTGAATCATTGATCACTGAAGTGGAATGATACAAGTGCAAAAACTTTAGACATATGGACAAAGATTGTAGAATGACAGTCCCTCCTAGACAACCACAATAGAACAACAGTAGTCACAAACAGGAACCTCAGAAGAGAACATGGATAAGAAAGAAGAATAAATATAGAAAGGAAGAATGCACACTCCCTCGACAAGCTAAGCAGAAGACATGTGGTTGGTATGTTGACAGTGGCTATTCAAAACACATGATAGGTGATAAATATAGGTTTCTTACATTAAGAAAGGAAAGAGATGGATCAGTCTCCTTCGGAAATGATGATTCAGCTAAAATCATTGGAAAAGGCACAGTCAGAATTGGAAACAAGAACACCAAGGCAGAAAATGTTCTACTAGTAGAAGATATGAAATATAATATTCTAAGTGTAAGTAAAATGTGTGACCAAGGTCATAAAATTAATTTTGATTCACAAAAGTGTGAGATAAGAAAAGAAGGTTCCGGAAAATTGATTGCAACAACTGCAAGAACTTCAAGCAACATATATGTATTAAGTGAAATTGGAAATGAAAAGTGTTGTCTAGGAAAGGAGGATGAAATTTGGATATGTAATAGAAGAATGGGTCACATACACTTTTATAACCTTGTCAAAGTCAACAAAAAGGAAGCAGTTAGATAAATGCCCTAGATCACGAAACCAACCAACACTTTATGCAAGCATTGTCAACAAGGAAAGCAAACAAAGACCAGGTTCAAATCAAAGGAATATTCAACGACAAGACCACTGGAAATTGTGCATACTGATCTACTTGGACCAACTACAAAAAGGGGTTTAAAATTTGAGAAATAATTTATGTTATTAATTGATGATTATACAAGAATGACTACAGTTTGTTTTCTCAGGAATAAGTCAGAAGATTTTGAAAACTTCAAGGTCTACAAGGAGATGGTTTAAAATGAAATGGATTCAAAAATTAAATGTTTGAGATATGATAATGGAGGAGAGTTCACTTCAAAGGAATTTATGGACTACTACAACAAGCATGGAATAAAAAGGAAATTCTTCGTTTCTAGGACACCTCAACATAATGGAGTTGTTGAAAGAAAGAACATGAGAGTACAGGAAATGGATCGAACAATGCTAATGGATTCCAAATTGACATATTTTTTTGGACACATGCAATGCATACAACAGTTCACATTCAAAATAAAGTAATTCTCTTAAACAACAATGACAAAACTCCCTACAATATATGGAAAGGAAGAACAACAAATGTGAAGCACTTCGGAGTATTTGGAAGAAAATGATACATCAAAAGAGAAGATGGAGGAATGGGAAACTTTGACTCTCGTGCGGACAAAGGAGTACTTGTTGGTTACTCAAGTACAAGGAAAGCATACAAGTGTTACAATATAAGGTTGAACAAAGTTGTGGAAAGAATCAATGTAACAATTGATGAAACATGTGGATGAGAATTGAAGGAAGAAGAAAATGAATTAATGGAACAAATTTACAAAGAAGAATAAGAAGATGAAGAAGAAGTATAAGGGGAATATGAAGAGGATTTGACATAAGTAGAAGAGAAAGTTCAACAAGTGCCTCCAAATACACCTAGAAAATGAGTACAAAAGAATCATCCTTTAGATCAAATTATCAGAAACAAGGATGTAGGAGTTGATACTAGAAGAAGAATATGTTCACTAAAACAAACACACCTAACACTCTTATCTATGATTGAACCAAATTTTTTTGAAGAGGCTAGCAAGGATGAATTTTGGAATAAGGCCATGGATGAGGAATTGGATCAAATAGAGAAGAATAACACTTGGGAATTGGTTCCAATACCAAAGAATAAGAATGTGATTGGCACAAAGTGGGTTTTTAGAAATAAATTGAATGAAGATGGACAAGTTACATGGAAAAAAGCTAGATTGGTATGTAAAGGATACACACAGGTTGAAGGAATCGACTCTGAAGAGACATTTTTTCCAATTGCTAGAATGAAACAAATCTGATTTCTTTTACATTATGCATGCTCCAAGAATATTAAAGTGTATCAAATGGACATGTAATCATCTTTTATAAATGGAGAACTTGAAGAAGAAGTCTACATTGAACAACCAAAAGGATTTCAGTTGTCAGAGAATGCAGATTATGTGTGTAAATTAAAAAAGACCTTGTATGGTCTAAAATGGGCCCCTAGAGCATGGTGCTCTAGACTAGATAAATGTATACAGAAGGAAGGGTTCATAAAAGGAAGTGCATACAACAACCTCTACATCAAGGTAACTCAGGATGGTATTTTATTAATTGAAGTTTATGTTGATGATATTATTTTTGGAGGTAATGATGATAGGTTAAGACAGAAATTTGCAAAGGATATGCAGAATGAATTTGAAATGTCATTACACGGAGACCTATCCTTCTTTATGGGTCTTCAGATATGTCAAAGCAACCAAGGAATTTTTATTTCTCAAACTAAGTATATCAGAGAAATGCTAAAGAAGTTTAGAATGGAATATTTCAAACCAATTACCACTCCTATGCAAACCATTTTCAAGTTGAGCAAAGATGATGATTCAAAGTCTATAGACCAGAGGAAATACATGTCAATGATTGGTAGCTTACTATATGTGACAGTATCCAGACCATATGTAATGTAAGCAGTTGGATAGGTGGCACGATTTCAAGCAACACCAAAGGAATCACATGTCTTAGCAGTGGAAAGGATTTTCAGATATCTCAAAGGAACAAAAGAGTTTGGATTATGGTATCCAAAAGGAAAGGATCTATCACTTATTTCCTACACAGATGAAGAATGGGCAGATTGCATTGTTGACCGATGAAGCACCAGTGGAGCAACATTCTACTTGGGTGAGTGTTTAGTATCTTGGCTAACCAAGAAATAATCATGAGTATCTTTATATACATCCTAAGTAGAGTATATTGCAGAAACAACATGTTGTACACTGGTTCTATGGATGAAAAAAACTTTGATAGATATGCAGGTTGAGTATGATAATCCCATTCCAATATATTGTGATAATACAAGCACCATCAGTATCTCAAAGAACCCGGTGATGCACTCCAAGACGAAGCACATTCCAATCAAGTATCACTTTCTACTGGAACAAGTTGTAGAGAAGAACATCGAAGTTGAATATGTGGGCAAAAAGGAACAAGTGGAAGACATCTTTACAAAACCGCTTCCATGGGAAGCCTTTGAGTATCTTCGCCAGAGACTCAGAGTAATTTCTACTCCAAAATGAATTATTTTGAATGCTAATCTTATATGTCTTAGATGTACACGAGGAAACACCATAAAGAGGATAATTCAGGTTGGGAGATCAGTTTCAAGAAGAGTCCAGTCAGGGGGATTATCCCCAAGGACAGTTCAGTTAGGGGGAGCATCCCCATATGGAAAGATACCTTTTCCATTGACGACAAAGGTGGAGAGATTTATCAGATGCAGAGAACAGAGGCATGATTCCTGGGGGAGCAATGGTCACATGGGGAGAATGAGTGATATGACTTTAGTATTGCATCAAAGTGTTTCCATAAATTCCAAAGGGGAATATTTTTTATTATTTGGGTTGGTTGTCATTGATTTCAACCCTTTAAGAAAGTTTGGTAGTGAATTCTCGTAGCACAAAGGTTTGGGTAATGGACCCAAGTTTGTTTGATGTATAATGGTATGAGTTTTAATATATTTGAAGGTAATAATATTATATATGGATAGTACATGTCATTCTATTTCCATTGGTATGTGGAACATCACATAACTCCTCACGGTTAGAGATTTATGGCCATGTGAAGTTGGAGAACCCTCATGAGTCATCTAGAAGCCCCAAAATGTCAAAGTAGTCAAAGTGGTTGCAAAAAATAAATTATTTAAATAATAAAGTGAAGTGATGACTGTACTATAAGTAAAAGTGGATACAAAAG
>SNQJ01S0043051.1:46953-68608 GCA_010110895.2 Picea sitchensis | reverse complement strand
TTCACCTTCCTTGTGTCCTCATCATGAATTTCATGGGATACATTTTCACTTTCAGGTGTCCTCTCTATTATGAAATTTTTCAATCCTTCCATGATCTCCCCTTTTAAACCCTCCATCATCTCTTGTAGTTCATCTTTTGTTACTGTATTCTTTTGTAAATCATTTATGTCCCTAATAATTTCTTCACCTTCATCAAGAGTCCATGTAGGATTATCTGGAGGCTTATTTGGTGTAGAAGTTCCCTTTTTGGGTGGCGTGTTGGCAAAGTATCACTTTTGAACCTTGATTTTGAGGTGGTTCTGCTCGACAATATTTCTTCTGATGTATCTCTAATGTTCCGGCTCTTCTGGGTATGAAACTTTTTTTTTTGCAGTTCTATGATATTTCTTCTCTGTAATTACACGGGTCTGATCAAAATTGGATGTGCCAATTGGAATTTATGGTAACTTCCCCACAACTTGCTGATTTTTGGACTTTCCGAGAGATCTCACTTGTATAGCATTCCCCACACAAAATAATTGATATAAAATTATGAAACATGTACCAGAAATACTACAGAGTGTCCACTATCCAATGCAATTAGTATCACTCAATTTGGATACTCTAGGAAGAAGTTATGATTGTTTTACCTGGAACACCTTCTTGAGACTAGTCAATAGGACTAGTCAGATACCCTATCTTCCACAGGGTGTATTTACAAATGTAAGACGACCCAGAAGCTGAAATTTTTACCACATATATCTTACTGATTTCTATGAATATCCTCCATATTTTAGGGTCTGAAATGTTACACAAAACATTTTATAGAGAAAATTCTGCAATGACTCGGTTCATGATGATTCCAGAACCCTATCTTGCATATGTGGTATCTCTAAAATTATAAGGCCTCCGGAGATGAAATTTTAACCCAACATACCTTGATCCGTCTACTAAATATCCTCCAAGTCATTCCTTCTGAAACATTGTAGAAAAAAACATTATAGAAAAAATTCCAAGGTTTCTCAGATGTAGTGGCAAAACCCCAAGACCTTGAGCTCCAATACCATATGTTAAGAACCAAATATCAATATAGCATAGGAAAACCTCAGAATAAGTACTCAATGCCTTGAAAAAGAGAGAAATTCAGATAATAAGCCTCTTCGAGGGGGAAACCTCCTTATTCCCACATAAATGTACAATTCCAAGATGATTCCAAATGAAAATGTATCCTTGGTATATATAGGAGACTAGGAGGTATAATTACAACTAATGGAATAAATCTGACATAAATAAAATAACTTTACTAATATAATATGCCCCAATTAAGGGGTAATGAGCCAATATTAGGGCTTAACATAGTCTCTATTTATTGTGTCTTCCACCTTCTCACTTCTTTCAAAGTATCCAATGACCAAGGTTTAATGCTAACAGTTCATCATGGAACAACCGTATAGACTGTCATTAAAAATAAAAAGGCTTGACGAGATAGTCACATTGACTATCGCTATAGAGCTTGCCCAGAAACATGCATAAAAGATTTTTCTAGCTAATGGGATATCAATTAAAAATTTCAATATATTAGCGAAGATGAGTCCAGCCTACGGTTTCCCTATTCCATACTTAAGCCACTTTTTCGATCGCGGGTTACTGGACACACGGGCTCATGATTGCGCTTCCATTATTTTGTGGCCTACAAACAGTACCTGAACTTTCGCGATATACAAATTGACCTCTGCACTGCCCCATCATGCCCTCTTCTGTGTTATGCATTTTGCACTTAAAAAATTCCGAGACATACAATTTGAACCTCGAGACCTTACCTCTAATGGTTGTACCTTGTAACCCTATTTTGAAGCTTGACCAACCGCTTTCGATAATTATTTACTCAATTTCTCTTTCCCATCCCTGTGAGCTTCGTACTTCTTTATAAATATGAGATTAGTAACCTTTTATGCTAACATCTCATCATGCAGGAACCATCAACATTGTCAATAATGAGTGAAATGCTCGAGGAGATATCCCATTAATATGCATTAAACCAAGATTTGTATAGATTTATATTATCCCTTTCGATTGTTCATCTCAAACAACGTCGAATGTCTTTTGTGGGTTGTCATGTTCATGAAATATTCAATTCTTAATTGTTCTTCTCCGTACCTGCCATATTCACACTTCTAGGTATGCAATTATTAGTCTTTAATGCTAACAACACATCATTCAATAGTCGTCGAGATTATCATTAATGAGAAAAAGGCTTGAGGAGATCTCCCATTCACAAGGATTGGACCAATATTTGTGGAGGGTTATATTATCCCTTCCAACTCTTCATTTAAAACATCATCTGGAGCAAACGGACATTCTAGTAAACTTATGGCAGCAGCTTGACAATAGTTCTGTGGAGATACAGTGAATATATTCGTACATGAGGACCAGACCTTCTAGTGGTCCATGGCATACTCTTACTCTTAATCTTGTTCCTCCCAAAACAAAGTGATTTGGACCTCTGGAATCGCTTGTGCAGGTTGCATCCCTGAGGTTTTTGAGTCTAAGGAGGTCATCTCTTGGTGCGCTGGAAAATATATTTCAAGCCAAAGAATTATTCCACCATGTGACCATTCTCTTGTTTCTTTGTCACCTCAGGTATTCTGCAAGATGTTAATATTGCCAGAGCCAACATTGACCTTCAGAGGACAAGACTGCAAGCATTTCCTAGAAAAACATGATAAAAGGTTGGATCTCTTACCAAAGTTCCTCGAAGACCCGACAAAATTTCCTGAAGATATCACAAAGTTGAAGGTCAGTTCCTTTAGAAATTCATTCGAGGAAATTTCTTGGTTGTTTACAAGAATAACGAGATAGGAATCCACGACAAGCATTTCCCACATAGATCTTTATCTTTTTTATTTCACAGTCAAGGAACAATCCATTTTCAATTGGGGGAAGCTAAGTTCCATTTAAATATATTCCCAATTGTCATGATTCAAAGAAGATAATAAATTTTATATGGCATCCTAGATTTTCGCAATAACGCATTGTTGTTTGTTTCCAAAATTGTCTCTATCCAAGAAGATAAACTATCAATTCGACCCAGGAACAGTCTGGTCCTAGGCCTTGTGGAGGCACAAGGCCTCCCATTGTTTTTATGAGGCTTTTAATGACTTTGTCTCAGTTTTCAAAGATTTACTGTTAGGAAAGGATGGTCTCTGGATGTCTGGCCAGGAAACCATGTTTTTGGACAGGAAGGGGACACTTGAACAAAAGGAAAATTACAGTGTAATAATGATCTTTGGCTCCAAGGAAAATCCTTCTTTCCTTCAATGTCACATCAAGGAAAAGATGTTTGTTACAAAAATAGCAAGGCAATACAACTACTGGTGGCATTTTTTCCATGGCAAGAGAAAAACCAGTTCATTCCTCTACCCTGGAAAATTAGGGACCTTGTGCTCAGAAACTTCAACAAGATTGATGAATTAATAGGCCATTTCAAGAACTTGAACCTAAAATATGTTGAAAGGGTAAGAGGGTTCGACCCTAATGGGATTTTTCAAGAACATTTACTAGCAATTGGATTTAGTATCTCTTTTATCCATACACGCCTGATCGAAGACAAAGACAATGAGGAAAAAACTCATGCTCCTGACGATGTTGATGTGGATACATTGAAAATCACAACTGAATTGTACAGACAATAGGGAAAGGGTTGTGGTGAGAAGAGTGTCCAATCCCCAACCAACACTCCAAGGAGCATGACATCACGGAGCATCGCTTCAACGACCCACCCCAGTAAGAAAGAAATTGGAAAATCTTCAAATGAAGCAGGAGATAAGAACCCTCCTCTTGGAAAAATTGATAGTTCTCACAAGCTTCTTGTGACGAAGAAGAGAAAAAACATTGTAGGGTAGGCGAAAGAGTCTGAAACTGAAAGTGAGAACATGCAACTTGAAACTGCTATGGATGATGTGTTCCACAAAGTTGATCATCTCGCTGACGCGATGCACCATATTTCGACAATGGAAATAGTTGAAACCAACATTTTTTACGAAGATGAATCCTTTGTATTCTAGAGCATTGTCTTTGACAACCAATCTAAAAATTTAATTATTGAAAAGAAAGATGTAACAAACAAGAAAGGGAAATCTCGTTCATAGATTAACCTTAGGAAAATGTACTCATCCCAAATCTCCCAATTTCATCGAGCAACCACACATTATCTTCATGATTCCATTGGAGGAATTGAAGCGGAGAAAGCCAGACTGAATGACCAAATCAATGAGTTGGAGGATTCTTTGATTCGTACCCCATTGTTTGTGAGTCCTTTAGAAAAAAAAATTCCTTCCACCCCTGCAGCCAAGTTAAAAGGATCCTCCAGACTCCTCACCTTCTGTAGAGGCTATGTAGAGAAGAATATCAAGAAAATAATGGATCTAATTACTGAAGCCGTGGAAACATCACAAAATATATCTTCCTTTCGAACGAGGTAAAATGATTTGCACAAACATTTGCAGGAAGATTTAAAAAATGAAGAACATTTCTATCTACAGATAGTGATCCCTTTTGGCAACCATGTCATCAACCTCTCATGTTTGAAAAGAAGACAAGAATATCTCCCCTCCCCAAACCAGATCAAACAATTAAAAGCATGCTGGAAAGAGAAAGTTAATAACCTACACCTCATTTTCGAATCATGTGAACAAGCCATATAAGACAAAGAATAATTATTCACAAACCTGATCCAAATAGAATTAGCCGGAAGTACCAACGAGGTTTAGGACCCAAAATTAATCCTCAACTCCTTGTCCTTAACCAAACAATCCTTCGATGAACAAGTTGATATTTTAAATGGGTTGTCTTTAGAAAAGTTTTATGGCATCCTTGAAAATGGTCAAGACGACTTCGAGAACTGGCTAGTGGACTATTTGGCACACAACGAAGAAATTGAACAAGCTATGCATAGTATTTCTATGGATCTAAGGAAATTAGAAAACAATCTTTTCAACATAGAAATCTAGGATGAAATCAACGTGGCCCCCATGAGAAGCTACATTGAAGAATGGCTCCAAAGGAGAATGGACAAGATCACCGTCGAAGGGAAACAACTGGTTGGCACGACTCTAGTGGTTGTCGATGAGATTAAAAAAAAGACATAGACTTCATAGTAAGTATATATTGATCACATCTTTCTTTCTTTATCAATCCAGTTATTCTACATCTTTAAATAGAATTCTCTAACCAAAGACTGATAATTTCCAATTTCTTCTTTTCAGGTCTTCCTCTCTACCGCCACGCACTTCTTCTTTCTACAATCCCATTTCTTGTACTTATTTCTTTTATGGTCTGCAGGAGCCCTAATCCTAGTCTATATGACAAACACATTTAAATTTCCATAAATATGTAACATATATCATTAATTTTTTATAAATTTCAAATAAAACTAATTCGGGAACAATTTCGGCGGTGCCTTGTGGGCTACTTTTGGAATTCTAAATTAGTTATGTTTATTCATATCAATCATCTTCCTTTATTTTAATGTGCTCAGAATTTTTTTTCTTCAACTATGATGGATGTCATAAAATTGTGTTTATTATATTTGAATGTTTAATGTGTGTGATTCCTGGTCCTTTTTTCCAGGAACCTTTATTTAAAAAAAAAAAAAACTACTACTATCCTTTTTTATTGCTTCAAGTCATTACGAAGGAAATTTTCTAAGTCTCATATTTGAACTATACACGCCCCAAGAAAAAACTTAAACAAGAGTATCACATCTATAAAAATATCAGTAGGATTGACATCCGCGTTCGCATATTAACCCGATATTAATATAATATTATGATTAACAAATTCAGGAGGTTCTTTGGGGCTCTGGCCTTACTGCCATAGTAAAATTCTCCATGGGTCATCTACCAACCCGATGTATTATGGATGGCATGTGACACACTAGCACGAGGCATCTTCTGCATGGATACCACCTGTACTTTAAGTTGCTTGCCACGTGTCTCTGCTTCTTTGGGATTCTATTTCTCCCTTGGTCCTGCCATAACAATGCATTTATTTCCATTCCAACCTTGCAGGTACTACACTGCCATGAAGCACTTATTTTTGATATGGATGCTAAGTTTTACATGAATGGATGCAACATTGACCTTTCAAACAAAATTTAATGTATTTGTAACCAGTCATACATAAATAGAAAAACAAAATTCATGACGTTTTTCTTACACTGATCAATCTTTGGAATTATTCAAAACCACATGGTCATAATAGTAGGTCCACGATTTTCTTAACTTTCTCGTTTCGTATCTCATACACCAAATAAAATTTAAAAAAAATGTTTTCCCTTTGTTTCCATTGTTCTAACTCTTGCATTATATGAATACCCTTATAACATTTGTATGATTGAAAAATATTATTTTTATATGGAAGTGATTGTCACTTTGTATATATATCATAATTATGGGAGAATAATCAGTAAATTTCCTTGGAAATTCCACTTGAATGGTTCGTCACAAGAGATCTTGTAATATTTTGAAAATGTAATACTATGGAAATTAATTTTCCTTATATCCAGATTAATTGTTTACTAGATTTTCCTAAATTTATGAAATAACTAAAATATGAAAATAAAAGAAATAAGGAGAGGAGCACAACATCATCACACAAATGATCATGGGTTATATATTTTTAAACCCAATATCGGAGAGAACCCAACTAGAAGGTAAGGAATATGATCTGCACTCTTTTTCTCAGTTATGGAAATGTAGATACAAAGAAAAAGGCTCTCACTATGGAGTCACATTTGACATTGTGGACTGTTATGGCTGCTACATAATCTTTTCCTCTTTTATTCTCTTAAAATACAACTCATATACTTTTTTCTACTATGTAACAAATATAATTCTAAATAATGGAACCCTTTCTCGTTCTAGCAACGTAGCATTTAACATAGCCCGATAGATGTCTAGAGTTAGGATTTCAACTTCCTCAACCCTTAAATAGTAATCTGGTTTGGAACTTCTATAATATTCTTGAATTTTCACATATGGCTAGACCTATATGCATGATTAATGATGGACGACGTGGCGTCCACTCGTACCATGGTGGTCAACAACGTAGGTCAACTTTTTGGAGGCATAACTTTTGCATAGAAGCTCTGATTGAGGCGATGTTTGCATCATTGGAAAGATATTAGAGAATAGAACACCATCGAGGGTGTTTTTGAATGTTATAGACACTATAACCCAAAAATATTGTGTTTAGTTCCTCAAAACTAATCTACAAGGTTCCAGGCCCAAATTTTTCAAATTGGGACATGCCAATAAAATGGCCCTACAATCCAACTCCTCCAAGTTTTTCCACTTATAACTTACCAATATAAATGAGAAATTATATGATCATCCAATATCGATCAGATGAATGTAAATTGTAAATAATGGATGCTCTAGCATGTGCATGATCAAATATTATGATGAAGGATATTATGAATCCTAGAGTTGGTTGAAGTGACTTGGGTATTGTCTTATAAGAATTGGCTTTAATGGATAAACTTGTACTCCATATGTATTTGGACACTTGTCTTAATTTTTTTTCTAAATATAATGAAATTTGAATGTTCAGCACTAACTATGTCTACATAGCCACATATAGGTTATATTTTATTTTAGAGTCTTGTCAACTTAAATAAGATAACATGAAGTCACTTTGAGATTTGACTATCCTGTGCCCACATATTCAACATTTATGATAACAATCTCTATTGAGGAAAAGGTAGAAAAAATTACAAAGATCTAATATGGTTAATGTCTCCTTCACTATGTATGTACTATATTCTATATATTATTTACTTTAATTGTGATCTTAAATTATATTTAATGTTGTCTTGTATTAATTAATTTTTTTTGGTTGACATGGTAGCATTACCCACATTATATTAGACTATAAAATCTACATCATACTTTTCTATAGAGAGCCTCTTGGACCAATAAATGTTATCAATTTTTTTTAGGTAAGTGGCCATTGTATTAACTATAAAAAAAATATATAGTGAGAGCACAATGGATACAACCCCAAGAGACCATGACAATCTATGGGAAACCAATAAAACCTACCCCTAAGGGGAAACCAAGCCAATAAGTTATTCATGTCTTTTATATACTGAAAAATAGTTGTCTTAACATGTTCATACTTATTCCTAAATGTGGATAGCTTATAAATGTCTATATAACATAGACAAAAAGAGAATCTAAAACCATAACTTTTTCCATCAACGATCACGAGAAACTTCTGGGTGAGTAGCAACATAAAAATTCCTTTGGGAAGCAACATTCAAATATTCTAGACCAGAGTATTGTCATTCAAGGGGAGTGAAGGTCCCTCTAAGTAGATTCTCCATAAATGAGAGAATATCCATAATGTAAGAATTTTGAATCTCCAGAGCCTCCATGTGTCCATTTAGCTGCCTAAAATCCTCATCTTTTGGAAACAACCCCAAGGCTACCAATGTTTTAGTGTGCCATGGGAGTTCAACTATGTGAAAGAAGATGTATTTTCTAGTTCTGGTACAATCCATATATGGAATCAGGCCTGCAAAATCTTCCTCCACCTTATATGCCTTCTTGAACTCATGAATAGGATGAGATTCTCCCTCCAAGGATTGCATAGAAGACTTAGCTACTCCGGGGACAGTTTCATAGTAGAATTATGTTGCATCTTTGGTTTCTTTGGAAGTATGGTTGGTTTGGTGGCTGCAAGATGGCCGAGTGTCCTACCTTGGGGTTCCATAATTCCAATAACATGCAATGGGAGAAGAAAAAACATAAGAGGAAGAGAGATAGAATGTGAGACAATACTATCCAAAATTGTAGCAGAAAATACCCAATAGCTTCTTAAAAGGAGCCTCTAAGTCATCTCTAAACTCTCCTTTTCCAACCTTATAAATAATCTTCATCAGAGACAAATTGATAAGAGATTGAGTTTGTAGCATCCCATCTAGGGATGTAATCATAATCTGAACTCGATTGTCCATCAAAATTATTCTCACATGTGCTGAGTCAAGGTGTAAGTATAGAGAGAACACTTGTTTCTTCATAAGAATGGGAGGCTCTATCCCTGCGTCCATCTACCCTTTCTTCATAATAATCACCTTCTTCAAATCATGATGGCATGGGTTCATCATTTTCTCATTGTGAAATGAAAGAGTCCTTATAGAGGTGATCTTCATTTCTAATGAGAGAATTAAGAGGAGTAATGAAAACATCATTACCCAAGTCATCGTCCCCTAAGGTTTATCTATGTCTTAACTCCCAACGTACTTCCACTTGCAGACACGATAGATGATAAGTGTTTTTATAATGGACTTGGGTGAAGAACGAGGTGGTGTCCACATATTCCCAAATGGTTGGTGTTGGCCTGCATGCATACACAATTTCTCTAGTCGATTGAGAGAATACCCCATCGAGGGGAAGAAGATCGTCTTGTGATAGAGAGAGGGAAGATTGTTTGAGACCCTGTGAGGAGAGCTTGGCCTAAGAAATGTCGACATACTTAGAGGGTTTATCGAAGATAACATTGGAAAGGAGGTCAACAAATTAGTTGGAATCCCTTTTGACATGTAAAGAAACCCATCCAGTATTGAGCGTAAGAGGGAACCAAGGAGAGATATCAATTCTTCCAAGAACTAGTGACTCAATATTTTGGAGGAAACAAAGCCCTACTAAATCTTGGTGAGTAAGTGAATGATGAGATTAGAATTCCCCTATGCTATTAATTGTGAAAATTGAATTATTTGAGGAATTTATACACCTTTGATCAAAGACCAAAGTTTTTCCACATTATTTGAGTTCATACCTAGGTGACCATAGTAAACATGAATAATCTGGCGATTACTATCTCAGAAGAGCCCTCCATAATCGATAGTTCCAGGATTATATTTTGAATATCCATCGAAGTTTATTTTGATAAATCCAGAAGGGGGAGGGGAATAGGAGGAGGTAATGGAGGGATTGGGATGAGGAACATGATATTAGGGGGAACGAAGTGAAGAGGAGGATATCCAAAAAGACAAAAGTTTTTTCTCATTGGGAGGGGGGGAAGATGAGATCATTATGGATCCACTTATCCTTGGATATGGTCTCTACATTGTTTTTTTTTAATCTTTCTCTCGATGGTTCCCCATGGTTGAGATCCATCCTTAAATATTATATTGTTTCTCTATTTCAAGGTTTCCCATAACATGAATCCAGGGAAAATATGGAAAATTTGATTTATAATAAGAATAATAAAATTAACATCTCTCGAGGAAGATATAGTGGAATTGACAAAATATTTATTGTTATCTAATTGTCAAAATGCTATATCTCATTGGTCCCAAAGAGAGTTTCTATGAGAGAAGGTACTAATAAATTTTCCATTGTTTCCCCAACTTATTTTCACATTGAGGAGAGGCTTGAACCCTGAAATCCATGTTTACAACACTGCTCCCAAGTAAGTATTTTCCATAAAAAAAATTCTACTTTGGCCCAAAGTTCTGTTTCCATATTGTCTTCCAAATTATATCTTCAGGTAGGGTGGAATGATGAGAAACAAAGTGATAAGCCTCCTTAAGAGTAAATTTACCTACAAGGAAATATCCCCATCTAAGTTATTCGGTTGGGTAGTCACTTTAGTTTTTCATTGTTCCAACAGTTGCTGCAAGGTAGAAAGAAGAGGACAATCTCTGAGAGGGATGTGGTCCAGGTCCTAATGCCAAGTTTTCTAATCCTTTTTCGGCAGGTTTCGTTTCCAATAATCATTGACGTGGCTTACTTGAGTAGCATGAAGAGATAGTTTGAGGGTGTTCACCCGTTTATACAAGTGAAATGAAGGGAGTTGTTTCCAGGAGTCCTCCCAAAAGAGTTATGATCGACCATTTCAAATCTTCCAAAAACTGTGTTGTTGAATGAGCCCCATGTTATTCCGAACTGAGTTGTAGATAAGGGAGCCTAAGGTAGCTTTCGACATTTGAATTAGATATGGCTGATCAATTTGATCATCATATTTTTTCTTTCATATCCTTTTCCATAGTTCCCCTTTTTCCTGTATCCATCTCCACCACATTTCCCCCGCTAGATTTTGATTAACAGTATTAGGTTCTCTAAGGACCAACCATCCTTTTGATTTGATCTTACAAATAGTATTCCATGCTACAAAATCCCATTTCTTCGAGTCCTGGGAACATTTTCATAGAAAATTCAGCTACAATCCTTTGAATACTATAAGGATTATTTTTGGAGCTCCTAACAAAGAGAAAAGATATATTGGGATAGCTTGAAGAATAGATTTCAGAATAACCAATATGCCGACAATATTGAGATGTCTAAAGATCCAAACAAATATTTTTTCATTGATTCTTGAGAGAATATCTTCCCAAGAAATATTGTGAACATCAAAAGTGAGAAAAGGGGAGTCAAGGTATTTGGATGGAAGGGAGATCCTTGCAAAGACAAGAATGTGGGTCATGTGGAATTGGAAAAGGAGAGCGGTGTTGAAGAAAAAGAGTTGATATTTTAGGTGGTTGATGGAGGCATTAGAACTAGCATGAAATCATCCAAAAAAATTCTAAAAGCTTTGGATTAATGGGTAGAGGGAGTGCCCATGAGATTTTTTTCATAAACAAATTGGTTGTGTATCAAAGGATAAATCATGTGATGAAGGGTGAGGTTGTTGATCTTAAGGTTTTCCACCACTTCTTTAATCATCCTCCTGAACCCTTCTTCTATGAGGATGAAAGGAAAAGGGGAGAGGGGATCACCTTTCCTAATTCCTGGAGAAGGATGAAAAGGGGGGAAAGGAGATCCATTTTCCAAAATATAAAAGAAGGCACATGCCATTATATCCAAAACCCATTGAACCCAATCAGGAAGAAAGCCAAAATCGAGAATAATTTCCTTAATATAGTTCCAACTCAGTTTGTCAGACGCTTTTGACATATCTAGTTTTATAAGCATGCCTAGAGTATTAGTGGTTTTTAGGGAATGAACCAATTCATGGGAAAGGAGGATGGTATCCAATATATTTCTCCCTTCCACATACCCAACTTTCTATGGTAATACAAGGGAGGTATATTTCTCCCTTCCACATACCCAACTTTCTATGGTAATACAAGGGAGGGAAGCAAGGGATTGAGAAGGAGAACAATCACTTTGGAGATACTTTTGTAGATAACATTACAAAGGATATGGGGGAAAACGCTTTAGGGTTTGTCACATTACATCTTGGGACGAGTAAGAAATATGGAATCAACACCTGAGGAATCCGACTCTTTTGGATTCCTCCACCCACCAGGGATAAAACATACCACTTAATGATAGACCAACAATGATGAAAGAAATATGAAATGAAGCCATCAAGACCAGGGGTTTTATGAGAAACAAGAATGAATTTGGATTCTTCAAATTCGAAAAGGGAGATGGGTCTTATGAGACAGGACTTATTCTCTTCAGAGATCAAGTGAGGAATGTTTTGGGAGATAGAATGAATGAAAATTGAGCGGTCTATATGAGTCTGAGTGGGAAAATCCTGAAATAAAGAGGTTAATTATTTCTCAATATATGAATGAGAGTTTAGTTTATTAAATTGCACCAAATGGAAGTGGGTGATGTAGTTAACATGCCTCTGCTAGATCATAAAGCGTTGAAATAATTTAGTGTTATGCTCCCTCTCCTTCAACCATTGTGCCCTTGGCATCAACCACTAGAAGATTTCTTCCTTCTTCTATCGCTCCTTAGTTTGGTCCAAAAGGGATTTTTCCTGTTGAGTGAGCTTAGGATATCGACCACTGAAGATGATTTGTTGTTGAAGAATTTTTGTTTGCTTGTTTAAAATACTATGATATTGAAAAATGTCACCAAAACATTTCTTGTTCTATATTTTTATTCATTTTTTGAGTCATTTGAGACATTTTTGGAAGTGGCACATGAGAGAACCATTTCCTCATTAGGCCTCCTCCCACTATATCTTGACATTGATGAGGAAATCAAGATGAGGGAGCCAAAATTTATCAAATCTTAAAGGCTTTTTGAGATGCTTATTGAGAGTGTCTAAAGAAATACAAATTGGAGAATGATCATATATAACAACTGGAAGAATGGTAGATTCCATGTGCATTCCTGAAAACATTAATGATTCTGAAATCAAGAATCGATCCATTTTTCATGCTACTTGTTGTGAACCCCTCTACGGTTATTCCAAGTAAAAGTTCCATTAGTTGTTTCAAGATCAATTAACTAATTATTATAGATGAAGTATTTGAACAACATATGATCTTGATCTATATGCCTCATACCTCCTCTCTTTTAAASTACACARGTAATTATGTCAAAATATCCACCCATTTTCCAGAAATGGGGATGTACTTGAATTTTTATGTACTGCAATTGCTATAGAAAAAAAKCCTTTTCCCCCATCTATTATGTCCCATAGACATTAGTAATAAATATTTAAGTGAGTTATCCTATCGGTTTAATCTTTGATGAGATGYTATTTTTGGTACAAAAAAAGTTCCAAAAAAAGACTTTGTTTAGATTCCAAAGAAGTGCAAGGCCACCTGTTGAACCAAAAGAATTGATGGTCATTGAGAAACYTRTTTTCCATATCTTGGAGAGAGTGGTTTCTAGTATTTCCCTGGAGAATTTGGTTTCCTAAAGAAATATGATATCTAGTGATTTTGATTTCGAATTCTTTCATAAGAGTCGGTGCGTACTCTTATCACTCAAACCTATAAAATTCCAGGAGATAACTTAAATGGATAACATTGGGAGGGCTGAAATGAATCTATGATCAGGGAATTTTGGCCTTAGTTGACAAGGATGTCACAAATTTCCAGTAAGAGTTGAAGGTTGGATTTTCTTCCTTTTTTCTTTTATTCCTTTGCAACATTTTTTGGTTTGAGTTTAGTAGCTTGGATATCTATATTGGAATGCGTCTAAGATGAGCCTAGGGGTCTATGAGAGTACATTTAACCTTTTTGAAGGGTCTTTTTAATTATTTTAAAGTGCTCCACAGGAATAGATTGCATGTCCTGACGACAAAATGATTCCATGATTCTTTTCAGATATATTCCATCTAAGTCAATTTACTCTATTTGAAAATCCAAACCTTCTTCTATATATTCAATGATAGAATCATGTCCTAAAGGGGCCAGATCAAAGGAGTGCACTAAGGTTTTGAGATTTGTAATTTTCATCTGGGATGAAAGAAGGGTTAGGTGATTTGTGTGACTTAGGATTTTTGAGAGCTCCAACTTATTCCATGACTGTGTTAGAGTTAGTAGGGAGAGAGTTGACATATTGAAAACCATTTTTAAGATTAGGGTTTTTTTAGGGTCCTAGGGGCCATGGGAGACAAGTTTTTGATTAGGGGGATGACTAGAGGAATATTTGGTGAAACATTCCTCATATTTTTTTGATTAGGACTTGGAAAAGTAAGCTTATAAGTGGCCATATATCACCTTACGGTTTCCAACCATATTTTGGGTTAAAGTGATCTTTCCAATATTGGAGATGGAGGCTTGTTGAGCGAAAGAAATAGGGCCCCCCTTCAAAGATTCCTTCCCTTTCCTTTTCATTTTCAAAAATGATTATAAAGAAACCCTTAGAGCCTACTTTAATATCAATATGATAGGTGGGTTTCCAATGAGATCTGATCCAGGCCAATAGATCTCTCTCAGCAGGCCAAATTCCTAAGAACTTATGAATGAATGCATTGTTAGGGACCTAACCTCCCTAACCCCTCACATAGGTAGAATAATATGTTTTTGATGTAATAAGGGCCAAAATTATTTTATAATTCCTATTTAATAAATCAAAATAAGTGAATGTAAGAATACCTAATAAAATCTTCCACTTTTAGAAATATCTTCCACTATAAGGTTCTTTAGAAAATAAAAATAGTATAAATAAGAGTAGGAGGCATGATAAGTTTTGTCTTGAGAATTATTGTAATAACACTCTTCTTTGTTGGATATTCCCCCCTCAAATAGGTAAGTGAACATTGATTTCTTGAATAAAGGTATCATTTTTGGTGTCTCTCTTCTTAATATTTTGTTGTTCCATTGTTGAATATTCTTAATTTTTCATATTATATTACATATTGTACCTTACAAGTGGTATCAAAGAAATTTCCTTGGCAGGAATTGTAGGTTACCTTTTTTCATGGTAGAGACATTTTTTAAACATATTAAAACTATATATATATATATACGTCATTCAGAGAAAATCCACGGTGGGGGAAACATACAAGAAGGAATTACAAGTGCTTCTTGAGTGCACATTATTGTCCACCCTTATAACCCCTTTTGGAACCCCTTCAAGTGGTAGCATATAAGATAACAACTATATATATTCACCAAGATCTCTTAAATCCATCCATAGATAAACTGATCACCTTCCTCCTAATCGTATAGGTAATCGAGTAATATAGCTAAGGGTATGGTCTATCCTCCTTAGTTGGTGCACTGAGATATTGAGTTGAGTACTAATTTTCGACCCCTCAGGTATATCAAAGAGATATAGAACAAGGAAAAACCTTTTCTATACAAAACATCAACACCCTAACCATTTCTATGAAAACAAAACAGAAAAGGAACAAATAAGATCCATTTTTGTGCAACCTTTCCTCCTACATTCAGGTTGAAAAATTACTAAATGTTTCTTCTTGTTAATTTTTTTTTATTTCATCACTGCAGTATTATTCATATCCAGAGTATAACTTCTCAGGAGTTACAAAAAATTATAGAAGTATCATCAATACCCTTAGTTGGGACCTATCCCATTGCATTCCCCTCTTTTAACTGATTCTCATGGTACCTATCATTTTTAATAAGATTTATTTTTCTTCGTCCAAACCCCCTTTCCTCACACACTTATTTGGTCCCTATCTGATTGGAGTCCCCTTTTGTTCTTGATCATCGTGATATCTATCACCTATCACCATTTTTCGTTATGGTCCCACCCACCATTCTTGACAACCTTATTTTCCACATATCCCTTTGAATTCCTCTCTTTCAACCATCTCCCATGATACCTCTCAACTGTAATATTTTTATTTTGGACCCATCTACCTTTTATTCCTCTTCCCACATTTCCACCACCCATGCCCAAGAACTCGGTACCTTGATAGCCAACAATCTCAAAAAACAAGGAGTACATCAAGGCTATCAATTCCAACCTTGCAAGAATCATTTCCTATATTCAAAAGCCTATAGGACCAATGTTCCCACATCAAATACATTAAGGACACACTTTCCCAATTGATGAGAGGCTCCATGAACCATACCTCTTTTGAACAAACTTCCTATGAGGAATAAAATGACTATTCCTATTATCAATTCCACCATTCCACCCACCTTTCTCATTACCTCTTCCTTCCAAGAATTGAGGTGAAAAAATATGATGTCTCGTATCCCACAGGATGGATCTCGGAAATGGAACATTATTTATCTTTGCATGGAATTATTAATGATTTATCCAAGAATCATTATGGTATCCTACATTTTGATCTTGAACACTGGAAATTGTGACAATGGATTAGAAAGGAACACCAAGGTTATGTGGCTTCGACATAGTTTTTTTTGGAGCTTTATGACCGCTTTGACTCTGGCACCCATCATTTAGGTTGATTGACCAATTTGAATCAGTTTGGGATAGTGGAAGACTTTATTGTATCCTTTGATCTCTTGTATTTTAGAACATAGGTAATTTCATATGCCTTCTTCCAGAATGGTTTATGAGTGGTATGAAATATGAAATGTGTTCCCATGTTCTCATGGACCACCCCCAAAATTTGTTGGAAGCTACTAAAACAACCAAGGAATCCCAATAGGTTGTCTCCTCCCAAGCCATAAAACTACCTTTTCCTCCTTTCCCTAAACCCATGACTCCTACCAGTCCTACAAATCCCCTCAAGATCCAAAAATTAACTTTGGCAGAAATGGTTGAACGCCAACTCAAGGTTCTTTGCTATAATTGTGATGACAAATATTTTCCATGGAACAAGTGTAAGGAACAAAATATTTTTATGGAAATGACTGAGGATGCTTATGAAGAGGAGGAAATTTCCCGCACTTTTTAGGATCTACCACCCCCCGTTGATATGACTCCACCCTCTGATCCACTAGATGTTGAATTGATCATCACCAAATTCCCTCACTATCTTCTCTGCTCCCCAGACCCTCAAATTAATTGGTTACTTTAAGAATAAAAAATTCATCATCCTTCTTGACAATGGTAGAACCCATAATTTTATTCATCACCGCATTTCCTAAGAATTCAGTTGCTATATTTGTGTTGTCAATAATTTTCAAATCATGATTTCGAATGGATATTCCATGAAATGTGGAGGGCAATGTGAAAATGTGTGGCTCTAAATTGTTCAGTATAACCTCAAATACCATATGTTTTATACAGACATGGGAAGTTGTGACATCATGCTAAGTGTTTAATGGTTACACACTATAGGCCCNGGATATTCCATGAAATGTGGAGGGCAATGTGAAAATGTGTGGCTCTAAATTGTTCAGTATAACCTCAAATACCATATGTTTTATACAGACATGGGAAGTTGTGACATCATGCTAAGTGTTTAATGGTTACACACTATAGGCCCTATTCTCATGGATTTCATGGAATTAACCATGAAATTCCAACAAGACAGACAATAATATCAGTTCCAAGGAATCCCAATAGGTTCCCCTGAGATCATCATCTCCCATCAAATGGACAAGATTCTCGAAAAAGGTCATTCATGTATTATTTCCCAACTTCATTCCATTCAAGCAATTGAGACGCCCTTCGTGCATCTTTACCTACAATCTATCATATCCAAACGACAAGATATTTTTTCCACTCCATAGGGAATTCCCCCTTTCTATTGTGTTCATGATCATGTCATATTTCCTCTTGTCCCCAATGATATTCCTCCCAGTTTTCACCCTTATCTTCATCCCTTTTCTGAAAAGAACGAAATTGAGAAAATAATTCAACAATTTCTCGAAGAGGGTGCTATATGTCCTAGTACCATCCCCTATTCTTGTCTTGTCATCATGTTACTCAATAAAGAAGGCACCTACAAAATGTTTCCATACTTTTACGCCCTCAATAAAGTCACCATCAAAGAAAAATTTTGCATTCCTATAATTGATGATCTCTTGGATGAGTTGAGTGGTGCTCAGTACATTACTAAACTACCACCATATTTGTATGCAAGAAGAATACATTCCCAAGAATGTCTTCAGAACTCATGAGGGTCACTATGTGTTCTTGGTCATGCCCTTTGGCATGTGTAATTCTCCTTCCACTTTCAAAAGTCTCATGAATCTATTCTCCCTTCCTTTTCTCTGTCACTTTTCTTAGTTTTATTTGATGATATTATCATCTATAGTAAAACTTGGACATCTCATCTCACCCATGTGGATCAAGTTCTCCATCTACTCTCTCAACAATTATTTTTTCTCAAACAATACAAATGTGTCTTTGGAGCCCTAGAAGTGGAGTACCTTAGTCATATTTTTGGCAACACTGGTATAAGGCTAGATCCTGGAAAAAAAATGATGCAATGCAGGATTGGAATCACCCTAAAACTCTTAATAACTTGTGTGGATTTCTGGGTTTAACATGTTGTTATCACAAGCTTGTTAAGAATTATGGAAAAATTGCAGCACCTCTCACTGCTCTCCTTAAAAATAATACCTTCACTTGAACTCAAGAAGTTGATCACTCCTTCCATGCCTTGAAAGAGTATATGTGAACGAATCATGTAATGGCACTCCCATATTTCATGAATACTTTTGTATTGGAATGTGATGCATCGAGAAATGGAATTGGGGCAGTCCTCGTGCAATATGGTCGGCCTTTGGCTTTCACTAGAAAATAAATTTGAGACATAAATTTAGTCCAATCAACATATGAAAAGGAAATGTTGTATATTCTTCATGTCGTGGATAACTACCATCCATACCTATTGGGGAAACACTTCCATATTAAAACTGATCACTAGAGCCTCAAGAATTTTCTGGAAAACATAATTTCATCCCCGGAGCAAAAAAAATGGGTGATCAAGATATTTGGCTATTATTATGAGATCATTTATAATAAGGGAAAACAAAATGTTGTCCTTGATGCTCTTTCCTGAAAATATGAAGAAGAATGGTCCCCCTTTTCTCTCTCCTTCATCTCCTTCATTTTACAAGACTGGATCTAAGCTGCTTTCCAAGAATGGCTGGAAGACCCTAAAATATTTCGTTTGATCCAACAATTGAAAGAACATTCTATAGATTCTAGATGGTATTTTTGGCACAATAATGAGCTTCACTACAAAGGCTATCTATATTTAAGAAAACATTGGCACATTATATCCATGGTGTTGTCTGAGCATCATGCTTCACCCACAGTTGGGCATTCAAGGTTTACCAAAACCTATGAAAGGGTCAAATGTTATTTTTTCTGGGATGGCATGAAACAATATGTAGACAATTTTGTTGTTCAATGTGATGTCTATCAATGAAAAAATTAATAAATATTCAAAGCACCAAGAACAATGCATCCCCTTCCAATTCCCCCTTTTATTTGGAGGGATATTTCTATCGATTTCATTGTGGGCCTACCTGAATCCGGAAATAAGTTGGTCATCATGATGGTGGTTGATCGTCTTTCCAAATATGACCATTTATGTTCTCTTCAACATTCGTTTACCTGTAAAAAAAACATGATCGTAGAGAAATATAAAAAAACTAATGCGGAAATAAAACATAGAAGATACACAATAGAATAGAGACATAGATATACATGGTTCACTCAGTGTGGCATATATATACACGATAAATTGTGAGGTAATTATTTTTTATTATCCATCAAATGAATGAATACAACCTACAACACACCTATTCTAACTTCCTCTTTTTTCTCTCACAGTCTCCTCACTTAGAATATAATATTCATAATGATACATAGATGCAATACATTTCCCTAATAAAAGAGGGTTTCCTTCTAGGGAAAAAAACCGTAGCATAACTTATACCATCAGATCTATGACCTTATAATGAACGGTCCAAATTTACTATGAAATTACAATATACGTTTACAAGGATATTTTTCCTTCGGGGGCTTCGGCCCCAAACCCCCACTGGGGCCCACTTTCCCCGGGACCCCCTAGCTGGGGGGATAGCTCCCTCGAACCTCGCAGGAGGGGAAATCCCCCTTGTACTCTCCCGTTTGGAGTGGTGTACATTCTTCTAGGGTGTAAAGTCTTCATGGGGTATAAACATAGCTTAAAAACAAAGACCTCTGAATCAGGGAGGTAATCAAGCTCCACAACCAACAATATCCCACTTGGAGACTGATCTCAACAACTCCATCATTCTTTTATTTGCTGGAATATGATCCTTATTGGACCTGTAAAATTTCTCATCTTCATATTTATGCTTGAATACCGACTGAAACTGAGCAGGAAAACAGTTTCTCCCTGATTATTCCATTTGTTAACATGTCTGCATGATTCTGGATAGTGTGTATCTTTTCCAACTTCAAATGTGCATCTTCCAAGACATATCGTATGAAATGGTACTCAGAATATATATTATTATTATTTGAATGGAAGGTTGATTTCTTTGCAAGATGAATGGCACTCTCACTGTCACAGTACAAACTTTTATTCTCTTGCTTCTTTTCCAATTCCTCAATAAACCTCTGTAACCAAATCATTTCTTTACTAGCCTCTGTAGCAGCAACATACTCTGCTTCTATTGTTGAAAGTTCAAAAACCTTTTGCAGTTTCTAAATCCAACTTATTGTTGTTCCACCTATGGTAAAAACATACCCTATGGTTCTCCTCATGTTATCTTTATCATCTGCCATATTTGAATCACCATATCCCTGTAGAATCGAAAACATAATGCATGAGTATCAGTACCTCTTAAATACCTAAGAATCCACTTTACTATCTCTCAATGTTCTTTACCTGGATTTTTCATATACCTTCTCACAACTCCCACTGCATGTGCAATATCTGGTCCCGTGCAGACCATCACATACATCAAACTACCAACTTCTAATGAATAAGGGACCCTCAACATGTATTTTATCTCCTCCTTTGTCTTGGGACAGATTTCTGTAGTTAATTTGAAATGGCTTTCCAAAGGTGTACTAACTAGTTTTTCATTCTGCATTCTAAACCTCTCAAACACCTTCTCTATGTACTCACCTTGGGACAATGTCAATTTGTGTTTTTTCATGTGTTTTTTTATTCTCGTATGAAGGATTTTATTTGCAGCACCCAAATCCTTCATTGCAAATGAATTAGCTAATTTATTCTTGAGAACATATATATCATTCATATTATACCCTATAACAAGCATGTCATCTACATACAATAAAAGGATAATATAACTTCCATTTTCTAACCTTTAAAAAAAAACACAGTGATTAGAATGGCATCTACTATAACCTTGTTCTATCATAAACCTATAAAACTTCAAACACCACTACCTTGGATCTTTCTTTAGGCCATACAAGCTCTTCTTCAACCTGCATACCAAATTATCCTACCCTTTGACCTCATACCCCCATGTTTGCTGCATATAAATCTCTTCCTCCAAATCCCCGTCAAGAAAATTTGTTTTTACGTATCACTGTTCAAGATGCAAATCTTCTAC
>SNQJ01S0043051.1:26206-44696 GCA_010110895.2 Picea sitchensis | reverse complement strand
TCTTCTACTGCCACAAGACTTAAAATAGTCCTAATTGAAGTCATTTTAACAACAGGAGAAAATTTTCATCAAAATCTATACCTTTATTTTGTTCAAACCCCTTTACAACAAGTCTAGCCTTGTACCGTTTTTTTCCTCCATCTTCTTCCTTCAACTTGTAAACCCATTTATTTTGAAACGCTCTTTTTCCTGCAGGAACTGACCCAATTCCCAAGTCTAGTTATTTACCAAGGAATCCATTTCCTCTTTCATTCCTTGCTCCCACTTCTTTTTAGTCTCTACCTACATTGCCTCTTCATAACATTTTGGTTCACCAAAATTAGTCAAAAATAAATAATACAATGAATGAGAGTATTGTTCAGGGGGTCTACTTAACTCGATATATCTTCTAACAACAATTGCAAGACTTTGAGGTACCTGTTGCTCTTGTTGTTGGACATTTTGATTTTTTGGTACCTTTGGAGTTTCTTTTACAGTGATCTCATCAAGCATTGTGTATTACGATTTTTCTTTTTCTTGTATCTTTCCCCACAACTTATCTTTTTACATGACCTTCTCATTGAATATGACATCTCTACTCCTAATGATTTTGTGATTTTCATAATCCCATAAGAAATAACCAAAATCATTAACATGGTATCCAATAAAGGTACACTTCTTGGATTTTTCTTCAATCTTTGTTCTATTTTCTCCATCAATATGGACAAATGCTTCACAACCGAAAGTATTCAAAAAGGAATAGTTTACCTTTTTACCTATCCATGCCTCCTATGGAATTCTACCATCCAAAGAGCTTGAAGGTCCTTTCTTTATTAAGTAAAAAATACTATCTATATCATTTTCCCATAACTGTAAGGGAAGATCAACATGCAATCTCTTGCTCCTTGTATGCTCCGTGATTGTCCTATTCATCCTTTCTAGCACACCATTTTCTTATGGTGTTCCTAGAAATTTATTCTCTCTATTAATCCCATGGTATGAACAGTAATCATAAAAATCCTCGTTGCAATATTCACCTCCATTTTTTGATATGAGACACTTCAAACTTTTTTCTGTCTCATTCTCAACCGAAGATTTCCATTTCTTAAAAGTATCAAAACATCATATTTTTTTCGAATGCAATAAACCTAAGTTTTTCTAGTTGCATCATCAATAAAAATAACATAATAACGAGATACACCAAGAGATGATACATGATATGGTCTCGATACATATGTATGCACAATATATAACCTTTCCCTCTTCTTTTATTTTCTGAATCTGAGAAATATGACTCTCTTATGTTTTCGATAAACACAATGCTCACATAAATCCAAATCAATTTGTTTAAAATATGACAACAAAATTCTTTTGTGAAGTATCTGCATCTCCTTCTCACTCATGTGTCCAAGCCTATGGTGCTACAATGTTGTATCCACTCCTATAGAAGCTAAATAAATAGAAGATTCAGTATTACACGTACATAAATAGAATGTACCTGCCTTCTCTCCTTTTGTTATCACCTGTGATCCTTTGGTGACCTTCCACACCTTATCTGTAAATATGGATATACATCATTCACTTTCCAATAGCCCTATTGAAATTAGATTTTTCCTTAGTTATGGATCATGTCTTACCTCTTTCAACAACCATTGGTTTCCATTCCTTTTTTTTATTTTTACCTTTCCCATTCCAACAATTTTGCATGGTGCATCATCACCCAAATGAACCTGTCCAAAATCATCTCGAACATAATCTAGAAAATGTTTCTTATCGGGCGTGGCATGAAATGAAGGCCCTGAATATACTACCCAAGACTCACAAATACTCTCTATATAAATAATCAAATCATATTGTAACACATCACCTGTAACATTTTATTGCTCATTTTTCTCCTTCTTTCCATATATTTGTTTCTTTGGATCTGTAGAGTCTTTCTTTAGATGTCTATTTTTCCCACAATACCATCTCTCTATCTTTCCCAGTCTGGATTTGGATCTTCCCTTCCTATAATTGCCATGGTTTTTTGATCCCTTTCATCTATTATTTTGTATTCATTGGTTCTCCATGTTTAACACATTACCTGATGTCTCACCTGTGCTTTTCTGTCACATTTCCTCACTAAGGATAACACCAGCAACATCATTAAATTTCAAAGTGTTTTAACCAGAGACATAATTACTTACAACCATCACCAATCCATTCCAACTTTTTGGAAATGAGCACAAGATTAGAAGATCCCTAACCTCATCATCAAAGTCCAGTTTTATTGAACTTAGCTAATTAGTAACCACATTAAATTCATTTAAATGATCTTCAATAGACCCACCTTCTAACATATTCATATTAAATAATCTCTTCATTAGAAATACCTTATTAGATGTCGAGGTTTTTTCATATAGTTTATCCAATGCATCCATCAACTCCTTCGTTGTCTTTTCTTTCGAAATATTGAAAGCCATTGATGTTGCCAAGCTTATCCATATCGTTTCTAGTGCCTTTCTGTAAAGAAACTCCCATTATTCATCCTTCATGGCATTTGAATTATTTTATATTCTACCCAATGGTAGGAATATATCCTTTTGATACAAATAATCTTCCATCTGGATCTTCCATAATTGATAGTTTTATTTGTTAAATTTCTCGATCGTAAACTTTCCATATTTTTCCATTGCTCCCACTCAAACTAGGAACCCTCTTTTCCTGCGAGTTACCTTTTGCTCTAATACCAATTGTTATAAAAACATGATCGTGGAGAAATCAAATAAAACAATTGCACAAAAAAAACACAAAAGATACACAATCCAATAGATACACAGATATACGTGGTTCACCCAGTGTGGGCTACATCCACCAGTGAAATTGATAGGTCCTTCCTTTTTATTATCCATCAATTGAAGGGATACAACCTACAACACACCCACTGTAAATTCCTCTTCTTTCTCTCATAGTCTCCTCACTCAGAATAAAATAATCACGATGATACATAACCACAATACATTTCCCTCATAAAAGAGGGTTTCCTTCTAGGGAAAAGAACCCTAACATAACTTCTATCATCATATCTACGACCTTATAATGAGAATTCTTGATTTAATATTAAATTACAATATACATTTCGATGGAAAGTTTTCCTTCAGGGGCTCACTTGCCCCTGGAACCCCCAACTGAGGGGATAGCGCTCCGTGATCCCGCAATAGGGGAAATCCCCCCTGAACTCCCCTACATGGAGGCATGTACATTCTTCGAGGGTGTAAAGTCTTCATGGGGTATAAACATGGCTAAAAACTAAATACCTTTGAATCAAGAAGATAATCAGGCTCCACAACCAACATTACCACATGAAAAGTGGCTCAATTTTTCATGGATAATATATTCAAACTTCATGGAATGCCTCATTCTATTGTCTCTGACAGGGATTCCACATTCACCAATATTTTTTGGTAAGAATATTTCAAGCTATAGGGCACCCAATTTCTTCTCATCACTGCTTTTTATCCCGACAGTGATGGCCAAACTAAAATTGTAAACAAGTTTTTTTGGAAACAGATTTGAGGTGCTTTGCATCTGACCGACAACATCAATGGGCTCATTGGTTACCACTGGTTGAATGGTGGTACAACACATATTACCATACAACTACTCACATGAATCCTTTTGAAGCAGTACATGGACAAAACCCATGGTCGATTCTCTCATACAAGCCATGTGTCTCGAAGTTTCAAGAGGTTGAAAAAAATATTACAGTACATGAGGCCATTCACCGTACCCTCAAAGAAAATTTGGTGATGGCTCAAAATCGCATGAAGCAGCAAGTCGATCAAGGTCATTCTTAATGTCCATTTGTTGAAGGGTACCAGGTGTTTCTTTGTTTGCATCCTTATAACCATATTTCACTCAAAGTTGACCATTATTAGAAGAATTCTCCCAAATTTTATGGTCCTCATAAAATTATCAAGCTCATAAGCCAGTTTCCTACCAGTTAGTTTTGCCCAGTGATTCTAAGATCCATCCTATTTTTCATGTATCATGTTTAAAGAAGGTGATTGGAAGTAAGTTCCAAACTCAAACCAGTCTCCCTGAGTTGGATGAAGAATTTTCCATTTGGTTGAAACCCAAAGCAATCTTGTAACAACGAGAGCATCGTTTGTGTCAGCACACCATCAATGAAGTGTTAGTGTAGTGGAATGATATAACTCCAAAATATGCCACCTCAGAGGATGCCATGATTCAACAATAATTTATTCATCTCAAGCCTTGAGGACAAGGTTGTTTTTCAAGCGTGAGGGAATGTTAGGGACCTGACCTCCCTAACCCCTCACATAGGTAGAATAATATATTTTCGATGTAATAATGACCGATATTAGTTTATGAGACCTATTTAATAAATGGGAAAAAGTCAATATAACAATAACTAATCTAAGCTTCCGCTTTTAGAAATATCTTCCTCTATAAGTTTCTTTAGAAGATAGAGTTAGTATAAATAAGTGTAAGAGGCATGAGAAGATTTGCCTTGAGAATTATTGTAATAGAGCTTTGCTCTCCTAGATTTCCCCCCCTCGAAGAGGCAAGTGAACATTTCTTTCTTAAATAAAGGTATCATTCTTGGTGTTTCACTTCTGAATGTTTTGTTGTTCCATTGATATCTATTGAATATTCATGTTTTTGCATATTATAATACATATGGTACCTTACATGCATGGTCCTTCATATACTGCACATACCCATTCAAGATTTTTTATTTAATATCGTATTAATGCGTCACTTCATCCTTTGGAATACAGTTCCCTACTTTCCAATAAGTGGTGTTATATGAATATTTTGGTGCATCCTCCATAAGTTCTTCATGAGAGTGAGACATGAATTCACCATTCCCATTACTTGTGGAAGGTTTATGATGGGGATCCAACTCAATAGGAGATAATCCTTAAGTCTGGTTTTGAGGCGAAAGTGGAGGAGGAGGGGTGGGGAGGTATGTCCCCCAATGCGACACCATGGAAGGAGGGTTCAAAGTGATACAAAGATATCGCGAGGAGAAACCCGAGCAGTTCCCAAAAATTTAATTAAAAAAATATCAATGATGAGTGGAGCAATAGCTGTTATCATTATTATTAGTCCAAACTATTATATGAAGCCATTGTTGTTAGGAATTCGGCTAGTTCTATGAAAGCACGTGTCTAGTTCAAATTCCCTTGTATCGGGTGCATCAGATCACTCTCGTTTTCCTAAATGTTTTTTTAACGGAAAGTATATTTATCATTATATTATTAATTTTTAATTTGTGAAAAGAATTATGAAAATTGCAATATCAAAATATAAAATATTGTCTATTATTACTAAAATAATTGACTATAATAATGGTAATAGTATTAATATTAAACTTAATAAATTTATTATATTTTTTTTTATTAAAAAAGTAAATAAATGTAACTTTGTTTAATATATTTTTATTGTTAAGTGTGTTTTATGATGAAGATGATGATTATTATTTTCCACTAAGACCAACATTGATCTATTAAACCATGAGAAAATTGATGATTAATTGATTTTCATTCACATTGTGTTCGTATGATTCAAAAGATTGCAAATAATCCTGCTTAACTCTCTTTGGTTAAGAATATTTGAATACAAAGTTGGTCGTTCACTATTATTGATAATTCTTGACTTTTATTTTTTTTGGTTAATTATGTTTGATGTTACTAGATTGGTTCACTATGTTTAGTTGTGGTTGATAATTATTTCACTTTGGGTGACTATGTTTGACATTAATCAACTAGGGTTAACCATAGTTAACTTTGGATGATTATAGGTGATTATGGTTAACTATTAATGGCCATGTTTGATGATGGCTGAATTGAATTCACTATTGTTGACTCTAGTTTGACTATAAAAGACTATTGTTAACTATAGTTTACTATGGTTGACTATTGTTAATTATGATTGACAATTTTTCACTAAGAATGGCCATGGTTGACTATGGATGAATATGATTCACAATGGTTGATTATTGGTGTATTTGATTAATTACAAGTTACTATTATTGACTTCTAATCAATGTGGTTGACCATTGTTCATCATCAATGACTTTGGTTTAGTATGGGTGACTATGGTTGATTGAGGTTCTATTTTGTCCATATTGTGGTTGACTTTGTTGAATATGGTTCTCTTTGATGGAATTTGGTTGACTTTGTTGAAAGTTTGAGTATACCTGACCATATATAACTATGGATAACATTTTCTTATGTTGGTTGATTGTGGTTGACCATCATTTTCTTTGATTTATAATAGTTCACTTTTATTGGCTCATAAGAAAAATTTTGGGGTAAAAAATGGGCCTAAAAATAAAAAATGTTTTATCAACATCATCTTTATAAGAACAATTAGGATTGGAGATGACGACTTCAACCATAAGGGAAAAAAGTTTTAGAAGGAAAGAAAGAAAACCCTTTTTAATCGTATTTTTGATTTATCTCCTTTTAGGTCTACTCAAATTTCAAGTGTAGGAAATCATTGAATGCACAATTAAATTGTGCATTCAACAAGTTGTGCATACGTTTGATAAACTCATGGTGAGATAAAGTTGAAATACATGGAAAAAACTTGTTTCTTGAAAGAAACATGTTTTTCCAAACATTTCTAGTTTATGTCACCGTGGGTGTATCAAAATTATGTAGAGAGCATAGTTGTTGGATAAGGAATTTAATTGCACATCCAATGAGTACCTACACTTAAAATATGAGTAAACGTTCAAGGATATAAATTCAAAATATGATTACAAAATACAGTTTTGTTTCTTAGCCTTTGAAAATTAACTCTCTCGTTTCATTATTTTAATTATTATTTTATTATTTTCTCTAGGAGGCCCAGACCTGAAAATTTCTCCAATAATGGTTTACTCTTGTTGAATTTTCTTAACTATAGTTAAATATACATAATTAGGAGACTAGTTAACTTTAGTAAATTGTGGTGTATCTGGATTCCTTTGAATAAATATAAGTGACTATGATTAACTATTATTTGCTATGGTTGATTATAGTTATGGATGATCAAGTCTAATTCATTGCTTTTCACTATGGATAAATATTCTTAACATTAGTTAAGTGAGTTGACCAAGTTTAACATTGATTTAGTACGATTGAACATGATTTATTATGTTTGCATCTCATCGGCCATTATTGATTTGGTTGATTGTGCACGCCTTTGGTCACTATTATGTTTGGGTAGAAAGTGTAACATGGAGGTCCAACATCGATGATCATAATTAATTTCGAACTTGGATTTCCTTATATATTATTGAATTTTTTTGTTTTATACTAGCTACCTTGACATGTTGGTATATTAACATTCCATAAGGGCATCAATACACTAACGCTCGATAATATTTTTATAGTTGACATGGCTAAATTCAATGAAAACCAATTTGATAAAGTTAATGGGATTTTACGGTAGCATGCCTATTAATTTTTTTTATTCGAGATACATTGTGATAATATATTTTAATTTAGAAATTATATTTTAAAATAAAAAGGAGTTCTCAATTGAAATTCCTTATTTTATTCTCGATTTTGTTCTTCTCATGTCCTTTTATCTTCTCTTTTTTCTCTTATGGTTTCATAGCTAGGGTTTCGAGATTATGGAGATAAGGGTTTTAGGATGTTAACAAGGAATCTATAAGAATATGGATTTTCTTTTAAAAACTCCTTCATTATATTAGGGTTCTAGATTTTTGATGGTTTTGTTGTGTGTATGTATGCATGTGTGTGTATACATATGTCTGTTAATTTTTTTATTCTATATTTTCTTAAAGATTTGAAAGATAAAAGCCTATGACTTTATTTCTCCCATTACAACTATGGAAAAAAACCACTTCCTTATCTATTTTGTTCCAAGTTCGGGCTCCATCTCTTATTTTCAATCTATCTTTTCTCTCTAGGAGTTTTCTTTTTATTTACTTGTTTATCATCCTTTAAAGTGAGGATAAATTTATTTGGGCTTTCATGGAAATTCTATTCATTTTTAAAGTTTGTTGACCTCATCTATGTCCATGTAACTTTTTCCCCGTGTTTATATGTTTTAATTATGAATAATGAATAAAGTTTGTTGACCTCATCTATGTCCATGTAACCTTTTTCCCATGTGTTTGTATGTTTAAATTATGAATAATGAATAGTCAGGGCTCTACTCCTCCCGGGCTCTACTCCTCCCATTTCACTATTATCTTTTCATGTTTTTCTTTCTACATATCAATAAATAATTTATTTGAGACGTTGTCACATGTTTTCAATTTTAAAGGTCGATGACATTGTTTTTGTCCACAAATATTGTGATCTCTGAGTTTTTTAATTAATTTTATTTGTACATTTTTCCCTTCTCTAAAACCAATTTTTTTTTGTTTCTCTATAAAAATATTAGGTTTTTTTTGCTTCTATATAAGAATATTAAAATAGGTTTAATGTTACGACTTTTTTAATGTTAAAAAGGTTTTCTTCTTTTCTACCAATATTTTTCGATGAGCTCTTTTTCCTCATCATGGGTGTGCCTTAATTAAGGCCCTTACAACCTTGTAAACCTTCTAAGGACATCTAATTTCAAATACCTTCACTCTTTCAATTCTAGTTTATTAATTTAATTTCAAGTGTTATCTTAGAAAAAAAAAAAATAACATGTTTCATGGTTGTGCTTGTTTTACAATTAGTTAGCAATTTTAACTCAAATTATATTTAAACCTACAACCTATAACCTTGGATGACACAACCTCCATGATTACTTTTTCTATTTTATTTTGTGCGTGGCTATTGAATTTAATATGTATGCATGTATATTATAGTAAGGAATTCAGTAGAGTGTCAATGATGACGATGACGATGATGATGATTAAAGTCCACTAAGATCGAATTGGTCTATCAGACCTTAAGAGGGTAAGTGATTACCTGTGATTCTTTAGAATTTTGTTTTTGTGCTCGAAAAACATTAAGAGAAGCTTTCCAAGATCACCATACTTTTGTTGAGTTAAGAGGTTAGGAAAGTTGGTAGTGTGATAAATATTTTGAAAATGAGATCTAATATGGGTATAGGCTGGACAATCTAAGAGAAAGTGTTTTTCATATTCAACCTTATTAGTGTCACAAAGGTGACACACTCTTTCATCCCATGGTGTTTTAGGAATTGACCAACACCCAGTTTCACTATGGAGCTCGTGAGAATTTGTTCTTATCTTAGCAATGCATATTTTTTTCTTTACACTTGGCAAAACATATAGATAGTTTTGATCTTCTATATTAGGGTTGATTACATATTTATAATACCTTAATTTTCTTTTTTCCTCTAACTCGTTATCACACCACATTTTTTCCTTAAATTTTGATTTGACACTTTTTTTAATAGTATATTTATTCTACAAAATGGTTTCTTCCATGGTTCCCCAATAGTTTAGCCAAGACCGAGCATCTTTATGCCATCCTCGCTTGAGTCGATGATGGTTATGACTTGATTTTGAAGAAATTTTAGGTAGCCTCTTGTCTTCCATGTTGTTTAACTTGTTCCTATACATTAGGTATCTAGTCATATCCATGCTCTCAATGGGGGAGAGGCTTGTTTCTAAGAGGAGGATGGGATACACTCATAGATTCCATAAGCCATGTGCCACATCAACAACAATCAAGAGGGTGCCACGTGGTACATTCCATGTTAGCACATAACCTATATAGGGAATTAGCAAATCGATGTCATACCAATGCCTTCTTTAGAGCATTATTAGATGGATGAAGTTAGACCGATGGCCTAAGAACTTGATATCGACGTCATCAATGTTAGTCAAACATTCGAATTTCCAACCTAATGTAGCGGTGAGTTTCTTATACATGACAATAATTGGCTTTGTTTGAGTATGATTGGTGTTCGTTTGGTGCTTGTTGGACATTCTTGAATTTCAAGGGTTTGATTTTCTATGGTGTATTTTAGTTAATCCTTGCTGAATATGGTAAGGTCTAATTTGTTATTGTAGAGTTAGGGTAATTATGGTCTGTTTGTTAACTATTATCTAATATTTAATAGAATCCACATTAACGACCTTATCTTGGCCAATATGGTTAACTATGATCAAAGAGGTAGAATTTGGTTGTCTTTGTTGAAAATGGTATGGTTTGATTTTATTTTCTTTACTTTTTTTAATATTACTAATTTTGGTAGAATTTGGTTGTCTTTGTTGAAAATGGTATGGTTTGATTTTATTTTCTTTAATTTTTTTAATATTACTAATTTTAATCATCTATAGCATAAAACAATATATCATTATTGATTATATTTGAAGATAAATTATTGTGGTTTATTTTGAAATGTGTTAAGTTTAATTTTAGTTGGACATTTTTTACTATGGGTGAGATTGTTAGAATAAATGTTTAGCAATATTTTAGAGTTTATTGGAACATTATTTTTGTTATTTATATGGTACAAATTGTGGATAAGGTTAAATTTTTGGTTAATTGATGACATAATGGTGGATTATGGTCAATTCTAAGTGGTATTATGTTAACTATGATTTTTTATAATGAAATTTTGTTCGTTATAATTGTTAATAATATATATATTGATTTATCATTTAGTTCAATCATGGTTGAATTTTTTTTTGTTCATCATTGAATAAACTTCACTTTGGTTGAATTTGATTAAGATTAATTGGTGCATAGTGACATGGTGATAGTGACATGGTGAAGTTCTGTCATCCTGTCAATATATGGGTGTTGGACATAGCAATAATCTTTTGATTTGTTTCATGGCGATGAGTAGAGGTTTATTAGATTTCCCACTTTATCTTGAGAGATATAAAAGAATATGTCGGATAAAGAAGGCAAGTATATTGGAAACACTAATATATCTAGTTGTATAGGTGCCTCACTTGTGAGGATTTCCTACTTTTAATATTTCCATCATGGGAATAAGGGGGCATATACCTATGAGAAGGAGATGAAAATAATGTCTTTTCTCCCCACCGCTAAACCTTTCAATTCTCGAGGTACGTTGAGGTAGATATAACTAAAAACCTATGGTATTAGTTTAACTAAAAGAAGCCCACCTATAAGGGGCAGTTCGAAATATGAATATTTTAAATAAATAGGTAAATAATTGATTTATGAAATTAAATACTTTTGGAAATTATTAAAGTGACATATCGAGCTTGATGTATTTAAGAAATTCAAATAATTGGGAAAAGTGTGGGAGTTCCACATACAATTTGAATATTTGGTAATTGAGGGAATAAATATAAGGGAATTTTGAATGTGGATAAAATGTCAATCTTCATAAACCCATATATATGAAGTGCCACCATGGGTTTTTGGGATAATCAAAAGTATATGCAAATGCATCTAGCAATATATTGGGATTTTTTTTATTTTAACATGCATATCAAGCCAGTATAGAAGGAAGATGAGCATCATTATTTCTATACAGATCCCCTATTAGAAGTGAAATGGATTGCTTTACATTTCTAATAGTTGAAAAATCCATCACTAGTGCATATTTTATTGATGATTTGATTCTATTTCTTGGTTGTGATCGCACACAACATAAGGTTGCTAACGAAGGATTTTTTTATTAGGTATGGTTGGGCGGAAATAAGTTGGCACTAATTGAGTTTACAAAGGGAATAATATTAAAGGTTATAAATCTTTACCAACAACTTAAATTTAAATATACATACATGCATATCTTTTTGATTGGCTATCTAATGTTTTGTTGAGGATTTACGATTAATTGGGTTTTCATATTTGCATTAATGAGCTACGAATCGATTCATCATATTGACCTAGTTTTATAGTTGTTGATATGAATTGGTTTCACTATTTAAAGATAAATATATGATGTTGGGATATAATATGTGGTTGTTGGTTTGAATGTTTGACTAAGTATGACTAAATATGTAAATATGTTGGGAAAATATGTAATTAAGTGTAAGAATTTGGATTGTAAGTTATTCTTGAAATAATTTCCTTACAATTCGAAAGCATAGGAGATATACTTTGACAATCTAAATCTTTTCATAATTTCATAAGAATTATCGACTAAAGACATGGGAATACAAGCTATAAAATAATGAAAACTAAATTTAAAAGTTGAGGATGTAATTTCTCATACTAGTCAAATAACAAGTGGGCATGAAGAAGTGATAATTTTATCGGTAAATGTTCTTAATTTTCTTATAGTAAATTTTTTTATATATAGAATAAAGGATTTATCATGAGTTTGGTTTTGTTCTTTGGTATTTAATCAATGTTTGAAATTCATTTTTTTAATTAAATGATTGAATGAGTTGAAGTTTTTTGTTTCATTTGTTGGAATGAATCAAACATGTGAGTGGCATGTTAGTCTCTTCTATTTATTTACTAGGAATTTTTACTAACATTGATTTCACTCTTCTAGGAATGTTTCTTAGTAACTAATTCATACAATCGATTTAAATGTAGAAACCCATTATTTATTATTTTTTAAGAAACATATAATCATGATGGTTGGTTTTAGGACCTATGATTAAGTCTTGTAAGATATTAAAAAGAGGAAAAACTAGAAAACAACGTAATCTCTCTATCATGCTTGAATTATTTCTTTATAGGTTATTATTAAACATTAAAAATTTCATAATATTTTTCTTGTTTTCAAGTTATGTTCAAGTTTTTCCTTTATAGTCTTAACAAATTGACAAGGTATTCTCTAAAATTGTAAAGTTTGGACAATTAGGTTGGGTAGATGTAAATATCTATGATTTAGTTATTTGTTATACTTTGAGAATTTATTGGCATAATATTGTATACAATTGTTGATGATTGGCGCAAACCCCTTTCCCTCCAAAGGGTTTCTTGACCTCTTGGTCTTGGATCATTTAAATTTTCTAGTCAAAGCGAATCCTTGGGTTTCTGCGACACCCAGAACTGTTCTACCCACATGCACAGGCTCTTTCTGTGAGTGAACACGGCTGTGACTGTGGGTCTACCTCCTTCATGGTTTCGGATTTCGAGGATGACCTGAATCCTTTCTTAACTCCTTCCTGAAGTGCTCAACTATCAGTCTCTGAACTTATGCCATGTGCCTCCTCAGATTACCGACCCCACAATGGTTCAGACTTCGCGACCCTTCGAAACTCTAGGCCTTTTCACTTACGATCTCCACTCTCCTAACTTCTGAACTCTTGGATCATGTCGTCACGTGTTCTCTTGTGATCAACAGTCGAGATTTTAATCGCGACTTCGGATTTCATGACCCGGCCTTCGTCAATTTTCCAACTCGTCGAACTACGAAATATCAAATTACTTCACATCTATCCTTTGTGTAGTTTCACCATATCTAATGGTCTAGAATCGTTCTTCTCCTTCTGAGAACGAATCTTGCACTCACTAAATTTGACAAGAAAATTCATGCTCTCCTTTCCTTGAAAATTTTCATCACTCTCCCTCCTGAGATTTCCTTCTTTTATTTTTATCCTTGAACAACCTCTTCGACCCTTAGTCGAATTCTTGACCTGTGCACTCCTTGCAACAAGCTTCCCTCCTCACTCACTGCTCTGTGAATGATTTCACACTCCTTGCGACTGTCGATGCACTCCTTGCAGACATATAGGTTTCACTATCTCTTCTAATCTTTTTAATTGAAACAGACCTAGTCACGCACTCCTTGCAGACACTACGCACACCTTGCACTCGCTCAATAAAGAGAACCCATTTGGAACTTTTCTACCTCACACAAATGAATCATACATTCAACAAAGAAAATGTAGCCATGGATTCAAGAACAAAAATAACAGAGAATTTGAAAATAACAAAAAACTCTACCATTCATTCATATAGATACACCGATACACACATTTGGGACAATATCTTTGTTATATTCCTCCAACTGAAACTTACATACACACATACATTGTTCTTCATTACTCCTTGACCTATACAAGATAGATTCAACTATTTCTCAGTTCTCCTCTATCTGCAGCAACAACGATTATCAACAATGGACAACAACTATCATGAACAACTAACAACAACACTTACTAGAAATATTACAAAGATTTTATACAAAGATGTTCTCTTCAAGCATTCCCTCCAACTACTCTATGGTACCCTAAATGGAATTAAAAGATATCAACTGCTTAATTCCTATTAAAATAAATGTTGTGTCAGACAAATAAGAGTGCATGCTCCGAATCTGTTTTGCGATCCGATCCATAAAATGAAATACATCCCCCCATCAACCTTTCGTGATGGTTCAACCTTCAAACATTTAAATACATTTATAACTGAGAAATTTTTTCAGATATCTCATTAATACATTGATCAAATTGAAATTAAAAATATTTCAAAATGTTTGCTAGTGTGTCTAGCTGTCCTCCATGCTTTTTCTTTGTTCGTGATGCTCCTACATCATACTCCCTTGTCTGAAAACTTCATGGACTCATGTCCATGAGCTCCTGCACTGATCTTCCATGCTTCTGGATCTCCGCTTCACTAACCCAGTTGGCATCCTCTGTTGGTCATCCTTTCCATTTCACCAAGTATTCAAAATATGTCTTCCTTTTGGTCTTCTTGCTAACTCATTGATCTATGATCTTTTCCATCTGCGGATTTTCTGCTATAGGCATTTGTTTTTCCCACTGAATTTTCCTTTGATCTTCAACTCTTTTAGTTCCATCTTCCTTGTAAAGATACAGGTCTAAGATATTGAATATGGGAAATATACCCACATCTTCCAGCAGATCTAAATCATAAGAATTCTCACCAAATCTCCTAAAGATTTTACAGGGCCCTATCTTTTTCAACTTCATCTTGTTGTATGTTCCCCTCAAAAATATTTATTTCCTTAGATGTGCTAGAACTTGATATCCAACTTCAAATTCAAGCCTTCTCCTATGTTGATCAACTTTGCACTTGTAATGACTATTGGTCTTCTTCAACTACTCCTTGATCTGATTGTGAAGTTCCTACATATCTACAGTGAAATCTTCTGCTCTCGCACTTCTAAACTGACTTTTCTTCAGATCTCTTAATTTTGAAACTCCTCTTGGATTCATTCCATACACGATTTGAAATGGAATTTTCCCAATGCTTTTGTTCACTGAGTCATTATATGCAAACTTGGATTGTGCTAGAATTTGATCCCACTCACTATGGTGTTCAGTGACTAAACTCCTTAGCAAATCTCCTAGGCTTCTATTCACCACCTTGGTTTGTCCCTCTGTTTGTGGATGATATGAAGAACTAAAAGATAGCTCTGTCCCCAACTTTTTCTACAACGTACTCTAGAAATGACCAACAAACTTTCTATCCTTGTTTGAAACTATACTCCTGGGAAATCCATGGAGTCTCACAATCTCTTTGAAAAACAATTTTGCAACATGCATTGCATCACTCATCTTTTGGCATGGGATAAAGTGTTCCATCTTTGAAAAATTGTCCACCACCACAAATATTGAATGATTTACTCTTTGTGTTCTTGGAAATACCAACACAAAATCCATTCTTATCACATTCCAAGGCCTCTCTAGAATAGGCAATGGTTGATATAATCCATTGTTTTGTTTCTTCCCCTTGGCATACTAACAAATCTTACAGTTTTTCAAAATTGTATTCACCTCCACTCTCATACCTGGCCAATAATATGAACTAGCTACTTGAGAAAATGTTTTTTCATGGCCGAAGTGTTCAACTAGACCTCCTCTATGTTTTTCCTTCAACAAATTATGCCTCATCCAACATCTGGGTATAAACAACTCGCATCCTTTGAATAGTAACCCATCAAGAATCATATACTCAACCCACTAGCTTCTATCTCTGACCATAGGATTGTCATATGCTTCATATGCTTCTCCAAAGTCTGGATCACTGTGATACATTTCCTTAATGTGATTGAACCCCAAGGTTTTTATTTGAAATTCTTGCAGAATTAAGATCCTCCTACTCAATGCATCAACAACTTTATTAGCATTTCCAGAAATATGTTTGATGACAAAAGTGAAATTTTGCATAAACTCTATCCGCTTATGATGTTTTTGGTTTAAATTCTCATGTCTGGTTATGAATTGCAAAGAGTGATTGTCGCTATACAAAACAAACTCCTTTGGTACGAGATAATGTCTCCATTTGTTCAATGCTTGGATTATGGAAAAAAACTCTTTGTCATATGTGGAGTACTTATGTCTATATTCATTCAACTTCTCACTGAAATATGCAATAGGTCTGTTGTCTTGGCTTAAGACTGCTCCAATTGCAATTCAAATTGCGTCACACCTTACCTGAAACATCTTTTTGAAATCTGGTAGAACTAGAATCAATTGCTCAATTATATTATCCTTCAATATGTTGAATCTCCTCTCAACCTCCTCTGTCCATTTGAAAGACTTGTGTCTTTTATTTACTGTATCGATCATCTGAACACTAATCCCGCTAAAATTCCTCATGAACTTCTGATAAAAAATTGCTAACCCATGGAAGCTTCTTACCTCAAAGATATTCTTTGGTGATGACCATTTTTTGATTGATTTCACCTTTTCGGGATCCATCTTCAACTCATTTGAAGAAATAAAAAAACCCAAATATATGAGTTATGACTTCAAGAAAGAGGACTTTTTAAAATTGATTAACATCTTCTCTTGTTGCAGCCTCCTCATCACCAATGCTAAATGTCTCAAGTGTTCCTCTCTACTTTTGCTAAACACCAGTTTATAATCTAGATACACAATCATGAACTTACCGATGAAATCATTTAATACTTCATTCATTAGCCACATAAAAGTTCTTGAGGAATTTTTTAAGCCAAAGGGAATAAAAATCCATTCATATAACCCCTCATTCACCTTGAATGTTGTTTTCAACTCATCACCTTCTCTCATCCTGATCTGGTGATATCCACTTTTCAAATATATTTTTGAAAAATAGTTGGTTCCACTGAAGCAATCCATCAAGTCATCCGTCCTCGATAATGGAAATTTGTATCTGATGTTAATATTGTTTATATCTCTCGAGTCTATACACATTCTCCATCCTCCATCCTTCTTTGGACTTAGTACAATTGGCACTGCACATGGAATCAAACATTCTCTGACCAATCCTTTATCTATCATATCTTGAACCTATCTCTTCACCTCCTCATTATCTTGAGGTGTCAATCTGTATGTTTCTTTATTCGGAAATATTTCTCTTGGTATCAATTCAATATGATGACTGATGATCCTGATAGGTGGAAATGAGTTTGGCAACTCATCCACTACAATATTAGCAAATTTCTCTAGTATCTCATGAACTTCCTCAGGAAAATATTCCAATGAAGTACGCGTAAGCATGATCCTTGTTTTCCTTAATACAACAAACTGCATCTCTTGTTCCTTCTTTTCTTCACTCATTATTTCCTTCCCACTCATGAGAACTATACATGCATTGGCTTCCTCTTTCACCTTCTTTTCCCCAATTGGCAGCAACATGTGTGTCCTACCATTTTTATCTAAGGTGTATGTATTTCTCCTCCCATCATGAATAAAATTCCTATCATATTTTCAGGGTCTTCCCAACAAAACATGACAGACATCCATAGGAATTACATCACACAAGATCTTATCCCTATATCCTCCTATTTTAAAATTAACCAGGAATTGTTGAGTAATTGTTACCTCATGACCTTTCTGCAACCATGAGACTTTGTATGGTGTCGGTTGTGCAGTCGTATCCAACTCTAGATTATCCACCATCTCTCTAGATACAAAGTTGTCAGTGCTCCTACTATTAATTATCAGCTTGCAAATTGTGTCCTTCGTTTTCCAAGCAATTCTGAACAAATTGTTCCTCTGCACTGGATTTTTAGCTTCTATCTCTTCTTTCAAAATAACTTTCTTCATCATCAGGGACCTTCCATCCTTTGCACCTTCTATCTCAACATATCGCTTCTTTTCTTCTAATATGTGAGGTTCACCTCCTTTATTTCTCTAGGGGAAATCCCAAGACATATGTACCATCTTTTCACAAGCATAACACCTTACTTATCTTCCTCTGCCTCTTCCTCTACCTATGGGAAAAGAACTTCTGCCACCATTCTGTCTTCCTCAGGAACTTCCTCCTTTCTCAGAGTGACTATGTGGCTTCTCAACCTCATCTCTGGGCTTTTGTGTTTTCTCCTGGGCAACTCCTTTACCTCTGTTTAAGCTTTGACCTATGTTCTTCTGACTCTACTTCCTAGCCAACTTCTCTTTTGCTTTCAACGCCATATGATACATGTCCTCTATAGTACTGACTGTTGTCATACTGACTTCATCCTGAAATTTGTATCTCATACCATTAATGTATCTAACAACCTTCTCCTCATCTCTTTCCCTCTTTCCAGCTCTAATGTTCAATTTATAGAACTCTTCTGTGTACTCCTTCACAGTCAATCCTCTCTATATCAGGTTCTGCATCCTCCTGAATAGATTTATCTGGTAATCCTTGGGCATGAATTTCACCTTCAACTTGGCTACCATTCGATCCCAACTCTTGATATTTTT
>SNQJ01S0043050.1:94837-120621 GCA_010110895.2 Picea sitchensis | reverse complement strand
ATGTTGGTGACCTTAATCACTACAGTTATCCCACAATCTGAGGTTCTCATCTTATCATCCATCAGTTTGATACAAAATTTACGACCATTACACCACATAGCCTTGTGATGTTTCAACTGCAACATGGACAACAAGTAAAAAATACATTTCCAATTAATAAACCTCATATAGGACTTAGTATATATATAATTCAAAAATTAAACAAACCAAATACATTGAAAAATTGGGAAATAACTAGGAAAATGTGGGTAAAAAATTTACTTGCATGTTTATCTTTTAAACCAAATGCTAAATCAACTTCCTTTGATGTAAGATCAGGAAATTGATCTCGATGACGATGCATTGTTTTAATCATCTTACTCACCCCTTCCCATGATAACCTACTGAAGTATTCTTCAGTATATTCTATCCAATGCTCCATCCAATCAAGGTTGTTTGCAATTTACAAATGTAAAGCATCCCACTCTCGAGCAACTATATGAAAAAATAACAATTTAATATCATTAATTAGCTATTGTTGATAAAGGAATAATTTAATATAGTTCAATATGCAAGAACAAAAAATGTAAATAATCAGTGTGATAAAATAAAATTGGAAAAATAAATGTGTAATATATTAAATCTACGTCAACATATAATAATTAACTTTCATGGTCCTCATTTTATCTTTCCCCAATAGGACCTCCCCTTTAAATTTGTTGATGGAGTCGAGATGCCAAATGCAAGGCACATTCATATTTTCTGCTAATTTAGGTAGATATTGACTATTATACACCATGCATTGATATACCATATATCCCTCAACCATAGAACCCGTTGGACGTGCTCTTTGCCTAACAAAAGCCTTCAGTGACTTCAACTGCCTCTCCACCATCCACGTCGACCTTATGTGTACTGGTCCACATAATTCAATCTCCTCAACTTAGTGTATGAGGTAGTGTTCTTGTGCATTGAAAAATGTTGGAGGTGGATATTGTTGCATTTGACACATTGGTCAGGGAATTTCTCTCTTCCAATACCTTATATCTTCTTTATGGATTTCTTTTGATGATATCAACCTACAAATGTCGATGCAATAAAATAATATCAAGGCATACTTAAATTTGCAGAGAAAACATAATATGTAAATAAGTTCTGCTCCAAATCACATAAGAAGTACATTTTCCTTATAAAACATTACTTACCTCATGTATTTTCCAAGTACACAAATAATTTGTTTTATGTTGTTGTCAAAGTCGTATGGGAGAGATAAAGGTAGAACATATTGTAACAAAAAACAAATAATTATTATTTGTTTCCAAAAAATGCGTACCAATAAGGAAATATATTATAACCTACTAATAACCTTAATGAATGTACTATGTCAGTCATGTGTTTTAACCCCACCAAAATCACCTTTTTTTGTTAATATATTTTCTATGTTCGACGAAAACCTTGTCGGAAACCTAACTTTTTGAATTACCTCTTTTACAATTGTTGGCACCAGGCCGAAGGAGAAAGAAGAACAATCATGGGAAAGAAAGTGTGCAGAAAACTGAAGTAACAACTAGCAAAAGAACAACACATGCGCATGCAAGAAAGCGTGCACAAAGGAAAGAGACGGATGGAGGAAGAATAGCACACGCATGGGAGAAAGACCTAACGTAAGTAGGATTAGGGTTTTGCTAATATTCTGTAAAAGGCTGAAGAGCCCAAAATGTATAAATATAGATACGAAAGTATCATATGGGGTTGGATTTTTGTTAGTATTATGGTTGGTTGTTGAGGGTTTTTGTTGTTAGTGTTATTATTGTTGTTGAGGGTTAGGCTTTGGAGTTAAGTTTTGGAGACTGTAACCACGCAGGAGCATAGGCGATATGTAATGTTTTTAGCTATATGAATCGATTTTGTAAGTTGTTGAGCAAAGAATATACGAGGGAAGGTAGATCTAAGGATTAGACCATAGGTTGTGGATCCTGGTGCGATCTAGTTTGCCTCACATAGATCTTACCCAGTTTTATGGAGAATTGTAAGCGCATGGTTCCAGGAATGCAAAACTGTCGTAGTAAAAGAGCCAAGAGCCAAATCTTTGTGGATGTAGCCCAGGAGGGGGTGAAACATGGTAATACTCATGTAATATGTTGAATGTATGCATGTCTCTTATTTATTTCAGCAATTAATGGTTAAGTTTGATGAATAGTGATGCAGGAGCATCGTAAGCAGTCAAGTGAGCGTGGAGGCGAAGGATAGCTGGAAAGCACAACACGCAGTTTTTTCACGTTTTGAAATGTTTTGAAAGTTTAAGGGAGAAGATATAATGTAATATTTAGGAAGGTGACATACTTTCATTTATATCTGGAGGTTGTAAATAGATCTTGAGCGATTGCTCTCATCTGTAAAACATTAAGGAATTTATGCATAGTTAATGAAAGTAGGTAGGTTTGAACTAATAGATTAGACGGTTTAGGAAGCAGGAGGGAAAACGAATATAGACACCCTCATTCTTGTATTGTTGTAACATAATCATAAGCATAGAGAAGAAGAGAAGAGAGAGTTGTAGAAAATTCCATGTACATGAGATTTGAATTAATATATGAAGCTTTGAATCAGATTTCATGGTGTTATGATGTTTTTTGTCTTTACATGGTGAATGGTATGCTTACAGTTGTTTATTCTCTCTGGTTATGCATTTGTTTTGATACCATGCATGTATGATTTCATGTTGAATGGTTGAAGTCTGAGAGAGAAAGAGAATGAGTTTCAATTGTTTATCATCCTGAGTGAAAATTCTTGCAAGGAGTGCAGTGAAACGTCCGCAAGGAGTGCGTTGACGAAGGTTCATAGTTTATCTCTGAAAGCTCAGGAGGGATACTGTTGTTCTCATTCCAACAGAAGTGCAAGTGAAGCATAGAAGTCGTGCAAGGTATGCGCAGGCTGGTTGAAAGCTTAGGACTTATCAACTAAGGGAAGGATTTGAGGACTGTTGTTGTAGGAGCTGCACAGAGTCGAGAAATCAAATAGTTAGAAGTATTTGAAAGTCTTCCACAAGGAGTGCGTGCAGGAGTTCTTTTAAGGCTTGAAGTTGCCAAGAGGAAGCTCAAGAGGGTTAACGTCGTCGAAGTGTTCATAGGAGGATGGATATTGAAATACTTCAAAGGGATATGAGGTTCGAAGTCATCCAATAGAGGTAAATTTCATAAGGTGAACATTGGTTCATCTCGCAGGAGTCTTCGAGGAGCAAACAAACAATCGAAATTCTCTGTGGAGAATTCACGAAGTCGCAAGGACCGTGGGATTCCATTGAAGTTTCAAGAAGGATACGCATTGGATGAATCCACCCTTCGGGAAGTAAGAATCAATGTGGACCATTGATAGTGCCTTGCACAAGCCGTCAGATCATTTCAGTATTTCAGGGATCCTTACGACAAGGAGTTGAGCGCAGTGGAATGAAAGTCCCAAAGTCGCGAGTTGCGACAAAAATTGGTGTGGAGCTTTGGGATTTCGGAACTTCGAAAGTTCGGTACTTCAGAAGTTTGGAGTTTGAGAGGAGTCAGTTTCAAGTGCAGGAGTTGCAAAGTGGCGAGAGCCGAGAGATCGTGTGAATGCATGACACATCTGTTAGGTGGGGACCGCAAGGGTGATAGGTGGCATGTACTCGCGCATCGAGGGGTCAACCCATAGTTTCCCTATCACATCTTGGGATTTCTCAAAGGGGGAGAACAAAGGCTCTATACTCCAACTCACGAGGTTGTGAGTTGTGAGAAGTGTGAAAGGGAAGTCAGATTATTGCTAGCCATCGCATCTCGAGATTTCGTAGGAAAAGAGCACGATAGCTCAACGCTTCAATTTGTGAGATTGTGAATTGCGAAAGACGCCCATGCCAGGCCTAGTCATGGTTGTGTGGAGGTGAAGCTCGTGCCTTATGCCCGTTCTCATAAGGGGGTTTCAGAAGGACGTGTGGATCGATTCATTGAAGGTTTCGATAGGGATCTGATAGAGACACTTCGGCTCAAAGAGATTTGAACGATCCTGTGAGCGGATCTCAACCCGAGGGTCTTGGTCTGCACCAAGTGGTATCAAAGCACAGAACAAGTCTTTGCTTTCTGTAGCAGAGGAAGGAAGAATATTTCTCATCCATGCCATCAAGAAGAAGAGACAGACCAATGCCTGATCCAATAGTGGAGAGGGAAATGTGTGAATTACGTGCTAGGCTTGATGCCATGGAGACAACACAGAGGTGCACAGTCAGCACTGGGGATATCAGTGAGGCTAATAGTGAAAATGAAGCTGGACACGAAGAAGAAGTCGCAGTCAAAGATGTTGCAGACGAACGCCTATTCAGGGTTGTTGTGAGGATAGGTGCCAGAGAAAAGTTGGAGATTCCCATGTATGAGGGAAACTTGGATGTTGAAGAGATTCTAGACTAGATTAGAGCTCTGGATAAATACTTCGACTATGAGGATGTCGAGGAAGACAAGAAGGTCAAACATGTTGTCACTAGAATTAAAGGGCATGCAGCACTATGGTGGGATGAGCTGTAGGCTGACAGATGCTGCAAAGGCAAGCAGAAAAATCAAAAGTTGGGATAGAATGGTTGCGAAGATGAAATCCAAATTCATACCCAAGGATTATCAAATCACTCTGTTTCGGAGGATGCAGAATTTGAGACAGAAGTTGATGTCAGTGAAAGAATACACTGAAGAGTTCTACAAGATAAACATCAGAGCAGGTCATCGGGAAAGCGATGATGAAAAGGTTGGCAGGTACATGAATGGTCTGAGATATGACATTCAAGTTGAGATGAGCATGATGATCATTAGGAATGTGGAAGATGCTTATCAGATGGCTCTGAAAGCTGAAGAGAAGCTGAGTCGAAAGCAAGGTCAAAGAGGCCGAGGGAGAAGTCAATCCAGAGGCAAAACAATTGCCCAAGACAGAACTCAGAGACCTCAAGAAGAGGGGAAGAAACCTCAAACTCAGCATGAGAGAGGAGGAAGCTCACAGAGAGGGAAGTATGCTGATAGAAATACTTTTCCTTGAGATAGAGGAAGAGGAAGAGGTCAAGGAGGTGAAGTGAAATGTTTTGTCTGTGGGAAAAATGGACATAAATATTATGTGTCCAGACAGAAGTAAATAAGGTGGTGAAACTCACATTGTCGAAGCAAAAGGATGAAATGTTGAGGCAGAAGATGTTGAGGGTGGAAGATCTTTGACGATGAGGAATTTTTTCTTGAAGCCAAAGAAAGAGGCAGAGAACCCAGCCCAAAGGAATAGTTTGTTTCGGACTGCTTGCAGAACAAAAGACAGAGTATGTAAGGTCATCGTAGTTAGTGGTAGAACAGACAATCTCATTTCTACATAGATGGTAGAAAAGCTAGAGCTGGAGACTATCGTACATCCAAGCCCATACAGAGTTTTGTGGCTACAAAAAGGACATCAGGTAAATGTCACTAAACAATGTTTAGTTGAATTTAAAATAAGAGGATATAAGGATGAAATATTATGTGATATCATTCCCATGGATTTTTGTCATCTATTGATGGGTATATTGTGGCAATATGACAGGAATGTGGTTCATGATGGGAGAAAGAACACATACACCCTGGAGAAGAATGGGAGAACTCACATGTTGTTGCCAATTAAGGATAAAGAGGTGAGACCAGAAGTGAGCAACATTGTACTTCTCATGAGTGGGAAGGAACTTCTTAAGGAGGTTAAGAAGAAGGAAAAAACACAGTTTGTCGTGGTCAGGAAGCCTAGAATTGTTTTGACTAGTACGAGAGTGGATGATTTACCAGAAGAAATCCAGAAGTTGTTGGAAGAGTTCACTAATATAGTAGTGGATGAACTACCTTGTTCGTTGCCACCGATCAGGAGTATAAGTCATCACATCGATATTATACCTAGAGTTAGTTTACCAAACAAAGCAGTGTATAGGTTGACACCGCAGGAGAATGAAGAATTCAAGAGACAGGTCCAGGATTTAATGGACAAAGGATTGGTTAGAGAAACCTTGAGTCCATGCGTTGTTCCAACAGTGCTCAGCCCAAAGAAAGATGGAGGCTGGAGAATGTGTACCGACTCAAGGGTGATCAATAATATTACCATCAGATACAGATTTACATTGCCAAGGATGGATGACTTGATGGATTGCTTCAGTGGAGCAAGATTTTTTTCAAAGATTGATTTGAAAAGCGGATATCATCAAATTCGTATGAGAGAAGGTGATGAATGGAAGACAGCATTCAAGATGAATGAAGGGCTGTATGAATGGCTTGTCATGCCATTTGGATTAACAAATGCACCTAGTACTTTCATGAGGTTGATGAACGAAGTCTTGAAGGAGTTTATAGGGAAATTCGTCATTGTATATCTTGACGATATATTAATTTTCAGAAAGACGAAAGCAGATCACTTAAATCATTTATCTACAGTGATGAGGAGATTACAGCAAGAGAAATTTCTAATAAATATGAAGAAGTCATCATTTATGAGGACGGAAATCATTTATTTGGGTTTTGTTATCTATGCAAATGAGCTGAAAATGGATCCGGAAAAGGTGAATGCAATTAAGAATTAGCCATCACCGAAAGGTGTGTTTGAAGTTCGAAGCTTCCATGGTTTAACTAGTTTCTACAGGAAATTCATCCAAGATTTCAGTGGGATTAGTGCACCGATGATGGATACAGTGAAGAAAAGACACAAATCTTTTCATTGGACAGAAGAAGCAGAGAAGAGCTTCAACCTGCTGAAGAACAAGATCATTGAGCAGCCAATTTTGGTTTTGCCTGATTTCAGCAAGACATTCCAGGTCAAGTGTGATGCGAGTGGATTTGCAATTGGAGCGGTCTTGAGCCAAGACAATAGGCCAGTTGAATACATCAGTGAAAATATGAATGAAGCGAAGATTAAATACTCAACATATGACAAGGAATTTTATGCAGTCATACAAGCGCTGAAAAAATGGAGACATTACTTGATTCCTAAAGAGTTTGTTTTGTACAGCGATAATCATGCTTTGCAATTCATGACTCAACAGGAGAAGTTGAACCAAAAGCATGTTAAATGGGTTGAATACATGCAGACTTTTACTTTTGTAATCAAGCATATTTCTAGAACTGCTAACAAAGTTGTTGATGCTTTGAGCAAGAAATGTTTGCTTATGCAGGAATTCAGAGTCAAAACTTTGGGTTTTGATAACCTCAAAGAGATGTACAGGGATGATCCAGATTTTAAGGAAGCGTATGAGGCATCTGAGAATCCAATTCTTAGGGACAGAAGCCAATGGATTGAATACATGATCCAAGATGGATTATTATTCAGGGGCAATCAGCTATGTATTCCAAAATGCTCCATGAGGGAGAATCTGCTGAAGGAAAAACACAGTAGAGGATTGGTCGGACACTCCGGTCATGATAAGACATTCTCAAAGTTGAATGGCTCATATTTTTGTCTAGGGATGAGGATTGATGTTAAGAAATTTGTGGACAGATGCAGAATTTGTCAGCACACAAAAGGGAAAAGGAAAAATATAGGGTTATATCAGCCATTACCCATAACTGAGAGACCGTGGGACGCAGTGAGCATGGATTTTGTATTGGGACTACCAAGAACACAAAGGGGATGTGATTCGATATTTGTGGTAGTCGACAGATTTTCCAAGATGGCACATTTCATACCATGCCATAAAAACAGTGACGCAACTCATATTGTGAACCTGTTTTTCAAGGAAGTCATCAGACTTCACGGTTTGCCAAGGAGTATTGTTTTGGATCAAGATACTAAGTTTGTAGGACATTTCTAGAGGACTTTGCAGAAGAAGTTGGGGACAAGTTTGTCATTTAGCTCAGCGTATCATCCTCAGATGGATGGGCAGACAGAAGTTGTGAACATAATCTTGGGAGATTTGCTAATGATCCTAGTGATTGAACACCACAGTCAATGGGATCATATTCTGCCATAGGTAGAGTTTTCTTACAATGATTCAATCAACAGAAGCATAGGGAAGAGTCCATTCCAAATTGTATATGGAATGTAGCCAAGGGGAGTTTCTGAATTGAAAGATGTGGAACAAGTTGAATTCAGGAGTGTTAGTGCAGAATCGATGAAGGAGCTTCACAATCGAATCAAAGAGCGATTGGAGAATTCAAATCAATAATACAAGCACAGAGCAGATCAACACATTTGAGAACTTCAATTTGAAGTTGGTGATCTGGTTCTTGCACATCTAAGGAAGGAGAGGTTCCCGAGAGGAACATATAATAAGTTAAAGATGAAAAAGATTGGGCCATGCAAGGTCGTGAAGAAATTTGGGTCAAACACATATGAGATTGAATTACCCGATGGGATCGAAATCTCACCGATATTCAATGTCATAGATTTATACCCTTACAGAGCTAAAGAAACATGAGCAAAGGATGAACGGATAGAGGTTCAGTGGACTAAACAAATGCTTATAGCTGAAAAGCCATAGATGGAAAGAATAATTGACAAGAGAGTCAGCAAGAAGACCAGGAGGAAAGAGTATTTTGAATACTTGGTCAAGTGGAAAGGACATCCAGTTGAAGATGCCAGCTGGGAAGATGAAGCAAAAATTCAGAAGCATGGATGGATTGTGCAAGAGCTCATGAACAGGAGTTCATAAAAAATTTCAAGTGAGGAAGTATGATGCAGGAGCATCGTAAGCAGTCAAGCGAGCATGGAGGCGAAGGATAGTTGGAAAGCACAACACACATTTTTTTCACGTTTTGAAATGTTTTGAAAGTTTAAGGGAGCGGATATAATGTAATAGTTAGGAAGGTGACGTACTTGCATTTATATCTGGAGGGTGTAAACATATCTTGAGCGATTGCTCTCATCTGTAAAATAGTAAGGCATTTATGTATAGTTAATGAAAGTAGATAGGTTTGAATTAATAGATTAGACAGTTTAGGAAGAAGGAGGGAAAACGGATATAGACACCCTCATTCTTCTATTATTGTAACATAATCATAAGCATAGAGAAGAAGAGAAGAGAGAGTTGTAGCATAGAGCTGTAGAAAAGTCCATGTATGGGAGCTTTGAATTAATATATGAAGCTTTGAATCAAATTTCATGGTTTTATGATGTTTTATGTCTTTACATGGTGAATGGTATGCTTACAGTTGTTTATTCTCTCTAGTTATGCATTTGTTTTGATACTATGCATGTATGATTTCATGTTGAATGGTTGAAGTCTGAGAGAGAAAGAGAATGAGTTTCAATTGTTTCTCATCCTGAGTGAAAGTTCCTGCAAGGAGTGCAGTGAAACGTCCGCAAGGAGTGCGTTGACGAAGGTTCAGATTTTATCTCTGAAAGCTTAGGAGGGATATCGTTGTTCTCATTCCAATAGAAGTGCAAGTGAAGCACAGAAGTCATGCAAGGTGTGCACAGGTTGGTTGAAAGCTTAGGACTTATCAACTAAGGGAAGGATTTGAGGACTGTTGTTGTAGGAGGTGCACAGAGTCGAGAAATCAAATACTTAGAAGTATTTGAAAGTCTAACGCAAGGAGTGCATGCAGGAGTTATTTTAAGGCTTGAAGTTGCCAAGAGGAAGATCATGAGGGTTAACGTCATCGAAGTGTTCAAAGGAGGACGAAGATTGAAATACTTCAAAGGGAGATGAGGGTCGAAGTCATCCAATAGAGGTAAAGTTCATAAGGTGAACATTGGTTCATCTCGCAGGAGTCTTCGAGGAGAAAATGAACGATCGAAATTCTCTGTGGATAATTTGCGAAGTCGCAAGGACCATGGGATTCCATTGAAACTGCAAGAAGGATAAGCATTGGATGAATCCACCCTTCAGGAGGTAAGAATCAACGTGGACCGTTGATCGTGCCTTGCACAATCCGTCACATCATTTCAGTATTTTGGGGATCTTGTTGACAAGGAGTTGAGGGTAGTGGAACGAAAGTCCCAAAGTCGCGAGTTGTGACAGAAATTGGCGTGGAGCTTCGGGATTTCAGCACTTTGGAAGTTCGTTACTTCGGAAGTTTGGATTTTGAGAGGAGTCAGTTTCGAGTGCAGGAGTTGCGAAGTGGTGAGAGCTGAGAGCTCATTTGAATGCATGGCACATCTGTCAGGTGGGGACAGCAAGGGTGACAAGTGGTGTGTACTCGCGCATCGAGGGGTCAACCCATAGTTGCCCTATCACATCTCGGGAATTTCTCAAAGGGGGAGCACAAAGGCTCTGTACTCCAACTCATGAGGTTATGAGTTGTGAGAAGTGTGAAAGGGAAGTCAAACTATCGTTGACCATCGCATCTTGGGATTTCATAGGAAAAGAGCACGAGAGCTCAATGCTTCAATTCCCGAGATTGCGAATTGCGAAAGACGCTCGTGCCAGGCCCAGTCATGGTCGTGTGGAGGTGAAGCTCATACCTTGTGCTTGTTATCATAAGGGGGTTTTAGAAGGACCTATGGATCGATTCGTTGAAGGTTCTGATAGGGATTGAAAGAGCCACTTTGGCTCAAGGAGATTTGAATGATCCTATGAGCAGATCTCAGCCCGAGGGTCTTGGTCTGCACCAAATAGTTAGCACATTGTTATGAATTTATTTATACTCTGTTGTAAATAAAATATGAAATATATGTATGTGACTTCAAGGAATAAGTATTCTACCTTACAGCTCATGGTACCTAGCTTTAATCAAGAAACCCCTATCCCCTACTCTATCCTAGGTTGTAAACACCTGAGTCTTACAGTCACCCATTTAAAGCTATCTTGGGTGAGATTGTGTAGTACCTTTCAGGTGTTGTGTTGCCTTATGTATTACCAGGAGGGCCGATAGTTTTAGAGGATTTGTTGGAACCCCAAATGACATGAACCTTGGGTCAATAATTCAGACAACCCGAGAAGGGAAATAGTAAACCAAAAAATGGTTTCGTTGTCGTGTTAAGAGGAACAAGAGAGCACTGAGTAGATGAGATAGAATGAATAAGAACCAAAGGAGCAGAACAAAAGAGAAATGAGTCATTAGAAGGGAATGTTGAGACCTTGGAACCCCACGAGAGAAGAAATTGAGGGCTGGTTGAGAACTAAAGAGCTAGAGTTTGCATGGAAAGACAATAGAAACCCCAGGATCACGCCGTGTAAATACCTGGATAAATACGTATTTACGAATTTACATGAAGTCTTTTTCTGTGATTTTCCGCATCTACTACAGGAGTGGATCTTAAGGTTAAAGGATAACCATGCGATGAACCAGATTCGACAGCTAGATTGGACTCCAGTATAGATCCAGCAGCTACAGCAGGTGAACAACAAATTCACTCATACAATCAACTTTTGGCTTGACAGTATTGTGGCAGGCTTTATCATAGAATTTGTAGTAGACACAGCAAAGTCATACAACACAGCTGAGCAAGAGTTCCTACAAAGACCCAGAAGAAGTTATATTCGATCACTGTATACTTCTATCAAGATATTTCTATATAACAAAGGTTTAATGACAATGGAATCAAACAGCTAGACTTCCCTGCATGCATGGGGGAAGGGGCGGAGCACTAACAAAGAAATGAGGAATGGAAGGAGGGTAGGATAAAGAGAAGAAGGAGGAGGAACCCTTGGACCCGATCTTGATGGATGACGACCAGCTTAAGTGGATCTTGGCATCACCAGGAACGATGTGTAGCGGAGCACCCTACCAATATAAGGTGTATACCAAGAAGAAAGTCATAGCCGAGAGGGAGGGCTTGGAAAGCGATGAAGAAGAGGTAGAGGATCTCTGGGCTGTGGAGCATATTGAGGAAATCATGTGTGCCACGTATGAGAGGAAACAAGAGGACAGGGAAGCCATCCCTTTCATATTAATGTCAGTGTGGAACCCATAAACCCATGTGCAACCAATACACCAAAGAGAACACCACCATTTAGACAAGCAAAGTTCGGAGGAAGTCCAACAGCAGGAAGTACATCTACACAAGGAGAAACAACTAGAGGAGCTAGTTCAGGAAACCTTAGTCAAGTATCTTCACCATGCGGAGGAGGGAGTAGCTCAGTATTTGAAATGGCAAGACATGATCCTACTATCAGATTACCAGAGTTTCGAGGAGAAGAAACAAAAGACCCTAATAAGCATATGTTCATTTGAGCAAAGATTTGGGAAGCAAAGCAGATCACTAATGAATACACCAAACTTGTGCAACTAGTGATCACGCTAAGAGACTGATCACTAGACTGGTACATGAGTCTAGACATGAACAATGTTCCCGGAACGAAAAGGACACTAGACGACATTAAGAAACTATTGATAAATGAGTTCCAGAATCCAAGCTCAGAGGATCAATACATGAATGAGATGATTGAAATAAGACAGAAACTAGGAGAATCAGTATGGGAGATTGATCAAAGATTCAAGGGATTAAAAGGAAAGTTAAAATACCTTATGACCGATATGTAGCATCGACACCTGTTTGTTAATTCACTACTCCCACACTTAAAATATCCATTACGACAAAAAAAGTTTCAGACATAGGCAGAGGCTCTGCAGGCAGCCTTGAAATTGGAAGAGAATCAGTACCAGTAGATGGACATGGCTATCAAAGAACTGAAGGAGGATCTGAAGAACTTAACATTTCAGTTGAACCAAAATAAGAACAAGGACAAACGAGAAGTCGTTTGGTGCACTACCTGTAGGACGGAAGGACACCATAAGAATGAATGCCCAACATTTTCACAGTATATGGCAATAGTGATGCCAAACCTACTACCACAGGGAGGATTATGGTGTGAAATATGCAAGAAACTGGGTCACGACCCTTACCACTGCACAATGATGCAAAAATACCAAATAGTCCCAAAGAACTCATATTTCACCTTTTGCAAGTCAGTCGGCCATGATGAAAAATATTGAAGAACTATGGAGCTCATGCAGGAAAGAACATCAGACGCATACAGGGTACAGGTAGAAATGGTGACTGGGAAAGAAGTACCACCATTCACTCAAGCCCTAGCCACATACAACACCACACAATAGTAGTATAATACTACACTGCAGTCGTACAATAATGCGCAGCCACAGTACAACCTGGCACAACCTCAATACAATACCACGCAGTATAATTAGGGACCACAGTATAACACACCACGAGGTGATCGTGCAACTTATAGAGGAGCAGGACGAGCAGAGGAGGCTTTGGATGTGGTAGAGGACTAGTCACATGTGACAATTGCCAGCAACCAAGACATTATGCATGGGAGTGCCCACTGCCACCAGCGACTTGTATGTATTATCGCGCATCGGACCATGATACGGAGGAATGTCCGACATTACTTGTAAATATCCAAGAAAAAAGGAATCAAAATAACCAAAATGTTCAGTGGATTTCAGCCGGAGCAAGGGATGACGGACGGAACATCAACATAGTCACTTGAGGAGGAACGAAAATAGGAAATGACGTAGTCCGATAGGAACCAGTGCAGAACCAATGGGTAAAGAAGAAGACTGACCCCAAGAAGCAGTTCGACGTGCATAAGGTGAAGGAGATCTTTACAGAAGCCCGATAAGAATTCCAGAAGGAGAACATTGTGCCGACTGCACAACAGAGCAAGGAAGCTCCAGAATATGAAATGTCGCCATCACTGGACCATACCAACATAATACAACCCAAGGAACAAGTAAGTACTATCAAAGACTTTTTGAAATCATGGATCAAAATGTTACGCGATCCTTCATCTATCAAAATATTGCAAAACATCCTAGAAAAATGTAGCAGCAAGATGAAACAGAAGCCAGAATTGAAAACTGTCAACCACCTACATACAAGAAGAAGAACAAGTAGGGAATTTAGACTAAATGCTAACATTGGGGATTTCAATATGGGATATGATATATTAGATCTAGGATCTGAAGTGAATTTATTACCAAAAGCTACATGGAAATGCATGGGAGAACCTATATTGGGATACTCAATTGTTCAATTAAAGATATCAAATCAACATAGAGTCCTACCAATAGGTAGACTGAAAGGAGTGACGGTATATCTGGATGGTGTGCGCACTAAGGTAGACTTTGAAGTCATCAAAATAGTAGATGGCACAACACCTTACCCAACACTACTTGGTCTGGATTGGGCGTTCGACAACCGGGCCATAATTAACTTAAAAACTAGAAAAATGACATTTGAGTCAGGGTACTACAGATTCATAGCCCCATTTGACCCATCAGAAAGCGAGAGGTTCGTAGAACCCACTTGACCCATCAGAAAGATAGAGGTTCGTACAACTGTGCGCGATGCAGACTATATAAACCCAATTGTGGACGGGGTACTCAGTTGGCAAATCATTACTTCATGTACAATAGACTCAGACACCGAGTTAGAAAACTGGCAGCAAAGACTACATGAAGTATCCACGAGAAGGTGTTATAGAATAGACCGCGCAATAAGGTGGATTGGCATAGAAATCAAAGAACCACCCAATTTTCACGGGCTAAATGATTTGGAAACTTTCTTGACACAATATGAAGCTAAAGTATTAGAAAACCAGAGATTGCTAGGACTGGATTTAGCATTAAAGGCTACACCCAAAATATGGTGGGGTGCACACAAAGAGACTATCACAGATTGGTACCAATGTAAGTGATTACTGTGCATAAGGTTCGGCGTAGAATAGACAGGTAACAAACAACAGAAATATGAAGGACTAGGCACACTAGCAGAACACTTAGAGGTGTGTAAAACGCTATGGAAAATGACACCACTGGAGGAATGGTCTCACCACTTCATTCATACTTTAGAGGGCATACCAACGAATTGGTATACAGACCAAGAAATGCGTAAACGAGCCAAGACATGGGCAACACTCCAACAGAACTTTACAGTCACTTTCTCATTTGAGCATGAGAACCCCAACATAGACGTGGCCCTGAAACGGATCAGAGACGTCATATTCATTGAAGAACCGGAAGTGGAAGCTCTCATAGAGGTACAACAGTGAAATAAGCAGATAGTCAAGTATCTATTGTCATGCTACCACATACAGGAGGAAGAACCGGATGAAGATGATCTGTGCAATATTCAGATCAAAGAAGTTGAAGGCGAGAGAGATGTGGAAGGACCACCCTTAGAGTCAGAGATCATCTTTGTGACAATCAATATAAAGAAGGTTAACATAGGGACCACCGAGTAGCCCAAAATGGTCAACATTGGAGATTACTGGGAAGAACAGACCCTAGAAAGCATCACAGAATTGTTGCATGAATACAGTGACCTTTTTCCCACAACCTTTACAAAGATGAAAGGCATAGCCGGAGAATCAGGATAAATGAAGATACCACTCAGACCTGATGCGAGACCCATTAAAAAATGACCATATAGATTGAACCCCATATATAAATAGAAAGTTAAAGACAAGATCGACAGGATGCTCGAGGCCAGCATCATTGAACCAGTCGAAGAATCAGAATGGATAAGCCTGATGGTAGTATAAGACAAGAAATAGGGAAGAGGGATCGGGATATGCGTCGACTTGAGGAAGTTGAATGATGCATGCCTACAAAACCCATTCCCCACACCATTCATGGATGAAGTACTCGAGAACATAGGAGGCCACGAAGCCTACTCATTCACCGATGGATTCTCAGGATATCATCAGATTAAGATAGCATAGAACGATAGACACTAGACCACGTTCATGACAGAATGGGGATCTTATTAGTATATAGTCATGTTGTTCAGACTGAAGAATGCACCTGCGATATTTTCTAGAGTGGTCATCACATCATTTAAAGAATTCATCCATCAATTACTCGAAGTATACCTGGATGATTGGATAGTGTATAGCTTACTAAAAAACCATGTGGAAGTTTTACGGCTGATGTTAGAACGATGTAGACAGTGTTAGATATCAGTGAATATCAAGAAATGCATATTTGGAACACCATTTGGGATACTATTGGGACACATAGTATGAAAACAGGGTTTGCTAGTGGATCTGACCAAAATCACAGACATTGTTAACCTACCAACACCAAAAACAGTCTGCCAAAAAAGAGCAATGCTAGGACATACGGGATATTACAGGAAATTCATCAAAGGCTGTGTGCATATTACAGCACCAATGGAAAAATTGTTAAGGAAGGATACAAAGTATCAATGGAACGATGAGTGCCAACACGGTCTGGATACCCTGAAGGAAAATATGGTCACTGCACCAATATTGGTATTTCCATATTGAGAGAAGACATTCCATGTACATGTAGATGCATCAGCGATAGCACTTGGAGCTATCTTAGTGCAACCAGGAGCAGGAGACTTGGATCACCCGATAGCGTTTGCAAGCATAAAATTATCAGACTCGGAATAGAATTATAACACGACAGAAAAAGAAGGCCTAGCTATGGTTTATGCACTACATAAATATAGACATTACCTATTGGGAAAACACTTTAAGATGTTTACAGATCACTCAGCCCTGAAATACCTAGTTAACAAGCCAGTGTTAGGGTGGAGAATATATCGATGGTTATTGTTATTTCAAGAATTCGACTTTGAGGTAATAGTTAAACCAGGAAAACTGAATGCGGGTCCTAACCACCTATCGAGGGTCACAAACAGAGAGGAACCAACGAATTTAGAAGACAACTTTCCAGATGCACATCTATTCTCAGTACATATTGTTGACGATTACTTCACATAGATCATCTAGTACTTGAGCACAGGTACTACACCGCAAGAATATACCACTGTGCAGAAGAAGAACCTAGTAGTCTGCCTAGTCGACTATCAATTGATCGCAGGACATCTATACAAGATGGGCGCAAATAGCATCTTATGAAGATATGTACTAGACCACGAATGACCAAGAATTTTAGCAGAAGCCCATGAGGGAATAGTAGAAGAGCATTATGCAGGAAAAGCTACCATGCAGAAAGTACTACACGTAGGATTATGGTGGCCAACGATCCATAGAGACTTGAAAGAGTACTATCAGCAATGTGATGTATGTCAAAGGGTCGGCAAACCCAACAGAAGGGATGAGATGCCACTACGACCACAAGTGACACTTCAGGCATTCGAAAAATGGGTGATAGACTTTATGGGACCCTTTAACCCACTAGCCAAAAGAACGGGGATGAGATATATTATCACTGTGACGAAATACCTAACAAGATGGGTGGAAGATGCACCAGTAAAAGATTACAGTGCAGAAATAGCTACACACTTTATGTTTGAATAGGTAATTACTAGATTTGGGTGCCCAATAATTTTGATGAGCGACCAAGGAACGCACATCATAAATAGCACCATTCGAGCGATGCTCGAAGAGTTTGAAGTTCATCACCAAAAAATCACACCGTATCATCCACGGGCAAATGGCACAGTAGAATCCTTCAACAAAATTCTAGAGAACGCCTTGACAAAGATATGTAATGTCAATAGGGACAATTGGGACCTCAAGGTACCAGTGGTGTTATGGGCATATAGAACCACATGCAAAAAGTTGACAGGCCACACACCATTCAAACTAGTCTATGGTCAAGAAGCAGTAGTGTCGTTAGAATTTTTAATACCCAGTATACGTGTAGCAGCTATCACGCACATGATAGAATGAGGCGCAGTACTGGAAAGACTGAATCAGTTACTGTCGATGGAGGAATACCGAATCTTGGCAGGATTCCACCAACAAGTACAAAACACAAGAGACAAAGCTTGGTACGACCGCCACATCAAGAGGAAGACATTCAAGGAAGGAGAACTAGTTTTGCTCTACGATGGTAAATCGTTGCAGCACCTAGGAAAGCTCAGAATGCATTCGCTAGGACCATACGAGGTAAAATTTGTCACGGACAGAGGGGTTGTATAGTTAAGAGATCTAGCAGGTGCAGACCTCCGACGAATGATCAATGGGAGCAGGCTAAAGCTGTACAAGGATATTCGACCACCCACCGCGCAGTAAAAAAAAAAAGTGGGAAAGCCAGTAAGGGAAACAATAACAGCCATATCAAAAAAGGAAACAAGAGGGAAAAGGAAAGTCGGCAAAAGCAGGCTGACAGGACAGCATGCCACAGAGTTAAAGCAAGGAAAGGACGGATGGGATGTGACATTAAATGTGCCAATTAGAGATGGCAGAGTGGGCATAATGGCAAGTATGAAACCTCTACAGATGCATTGAACCCACAGTTATGGTGCATTAATCGCATGCTGGAGGAAGCGTCCTCAACAAGATACATGACGAGCACATACAACACACGAGCATAGAATCAGTTAGTCTATTCACGAAAGGACAACAGAAAAAGAGAAACATCAGCTAGAACGAACAGAGTGAAACCACAGATCTCACCGAAGCCATTCGAACTCATCAAGCGTTCGACAGACACCATTATGGTACCACCAAAGCTCATAGAACTAGGCCAAATAGCCAAATCAACCAGGGTCTAGACTAGGTCACAAGGACCACTGGAAGAAAATGAGCAGAAGCCACCAGAGATCGTCGATATTGATGAAATCCCATTGCCAGAGGAAATCCCAGTAGAGTCCATACCAATACTAGAGGAGATTCTGCAACCACAAACAGAGGCCATGGAACATGATACACCAACAGCAGTGCACGAGCCTCAGAACAAATAAGAATAATCCCACCAGGAAATACCACCGGAACATACTGAAGCAACCATGGAAGTGAATGGAATGGCATAGCATCTGGGAGCATCGGAGCAACCAGACGAGATGCAAGCACTCGACTTAGGTCACCCAGCCGAGGAGACCACTGGAACTACCTGGGCATGGCTAGAGTGGATGACAGAAGAATATCTAGGAGTTGTTGGAACTTCGAGTCAGCCAACATAGTAGGAGGACCAAGTTTAGATACCGAGCTCACATCAAAAGAAATCGGCTACAGAGATTGTGCTACCTCACATACCAAAGGGAGTACAGGTGGACCCGCAGTTGTTGGGTCACGTCGGGAAGCTCAAGCATTCTGACCATGACGTAGTAGATGAAACCAGATATCCAGAGCTTGCACCAAAAGTCTTTATGCATAAAATAGTTGTGAACCAACTCAGAGAAACCATCACTAAGCCACACCAGTGGGAAACCGAACTGGACAGAACAAGAATTCTAGGATTGCTAAATATACCACACTTTGGCAGAGGCCAATATGCGTAGGCATGCATCAAGAAATTGTTAGCAGTTACGGATGGAGGGGATGTATGGCTGGACAAACCCATCCCCATAACTGTCAAACTTATTGTGCAGATAACAGGCCTACCCACCCGGGGTATGGATCCCGCGCTAATTCTGGATGATAAGTCCAAGGAAAAAACATTGGTAGAAGAGATGAGGAAGAAATATAGCACTGACAGGGGAACAAGAGGCACTATAATCAAACATATCAAAAATGTCATGACGCAATTGGGCGCAAAGATCTTAGCTTGCAAACTGCTAAGAAAATGCCACAAAGATGAAGTATCGGCACGAGTCATTGTTGTTGCATCTCAGTGCACAAAAGGCACCTCCATGAGTTGGGCGCCATACCTATCAAACTTGTTACAAGTAGACTACAAAGACACATAAGACGCAGGTATGGAATTTCATTACTCATGGTTGATCACTCTCATAGATTTCATGGGATGGCAAGAACCAGAACACGTCGTCTTTTGTACCACAACATATCCAGGAGGAGCAAGATACCGCGTCCTGAGATCCGTACCACTAGCCAAGCATAAGAGGGAGAATGGAATTGTATTATAATATTACCTACGGGAGATACAGGAAGCTATCAACTGAGCATGGAGAATAACACCAGAGGTTATCGCATGATACAGGGCATCACCAAATTCTGGGCTAGGCGACAAGCCATGTGGATACAACCAAGGTGGGATCTGGATAAACAGTGGCTACAGATGCGCTACTACATCACCAAGGGAGATATCGACATGATCATCAGTGAATGGCCTGATGAATGGAGGATTCCAACCATACCCAGAGAGTACCGGGACAAACAGTAGAAGGAGGGTCTACGCAGGTGGAAACACAGCCTCCACAAATCCCAGTACCCAAGAAATGAAGAATGGGCCAAACCAAGTCGACTCAGGCAGGCCATGGCTTAGAGCAGCCAAGGACCCAGAAGGGGAGGACAGAAACCACTCAGTCGACCAATGCATAGCAGAAACCAGCTGAGGGAGCATAGGAAACTGCATCGACCCCCATCACACAAGAACCAGGGGGAACTAAGAGACCAACAATACAGGAAGCAGGTGCATGCAAGAAAATGAAGTTACAATGACCACCACCAGAATACACAATCATGGAGAATGATGGAGATATGATTTCTAGAATGGTCCAAGACTTCCTCGCAGAGGATTTCGATCATGCCGCGCACCACAGGGATAAACTGGAGAAGGAACTGACAGAAATGGGATAGCTCCTTAAGAATATCGGGGAAGCCCATATCACAAGTAGCAGAAGAGGCATAGATCCATCGACCACACAGACCACAGAAAGGTGTAGGTAGAAGAACATGACCCAATTCTTTCGATGCCACACGTACATTCCAAGGTCTACATAAATCCTAGCATGTTGCGAATGGATGAAATTGTGGGACAGACACCACTGAAGGATTTGGATCATATCCTATTAGTCTTGACATGGATTCCATCAAGAGCATTATACAAACTACAGGTTAGCATTGACCATGAGATACAGTCGTGAGCACATAAAAACTTAGTCGAGCTACAACAAGCAACAAAGAAGTGGGAAGCATTGGAAACAGTTTGTGACAGGCCAAATTTGAAATTCAGGAGGAGAAAGAACACAGAAACGAGCTGGAACGAAGAGTGGAAGAAATTTTTGGGAAACTTCCAACTACTGCACAAGGAAATGAAATCCCAGCCACAGAAAAGATCAACCAGATTGCGTAGGCAATTGATCAGCATCAGAAGGAGATCGAGACTCTCTGTAGACAGATTAGACCAACAACTCCACCAGTAGTGAAGGAGAAAAGGAAGAAGGAAGCAGCAATGCAACTATGGGAGCTATAAAAACAAGTCAGCATGGTAGCCGACTTGTTGGACAAAGAAGTGCAACTTTGGACAAGGCTGGAAGAGGATCCATAGATCCAACACTGGGACAAGGAGGAGGAGAGGATCAATGCAACGATCCAAGAACTCAAGTACTGACAGAAGACCATACCAATTCCGAAACGGGTCAAGGGAATGCAAGAGTTGAAGAAGATATAGGTAGAACTTATCACTACACAAACACAGAAACAGGAGCGCCAGGCTCAAATAGAACCGTTGCAGGAACAGGTAGCAGAATTACTTGCACAGGCAGAAGAAGCCAGAAAACCGATAGCACAAACTCAGCTAAAATTCACAAGAAAGATAAGCGAGGAAGTGGTAGCTCAGACAATCGACACCATCAAGGAGAAAACCATGCATGCATTGACAAAAGAAACAGAGTTGTAGGAACAGTTTCAGACGATCACCAAGGAGATCAAGGAAGCACAAAGAAATTAGGTGACTTGGGACAAGTCAAGTGTCATTGTTGGGGGCCTGTTGGCACCAAGTCAAAGGGGAAAAAAGAATGATCATGGTAAAGAAAGAATGCAGAAAACTGAAGTAACAACTAGCAAAAGAACATCACGCACACATGCAAGAAAGTGTGCACAAAGGAAAGTGGCAGCTGAGGAAGAACAACACGCGCATGGGAGAAAGACCTAACATAAGAAGGGTTAGGGTTTTGGTAATATTCTGTAAAAGGCTGAAGAGCCTGAAATTTATAAATATAGATATGAAAGTATTATATGGGGATGGGTTTTTGTTAGTATTATAGTTGGTTGTTGAGGGTTTTTGTTGTTAGTGTTATTATTGTTGTTGAGGGTTAGTCTTTGGAGTTAAGTTTTGGAGATTGAAACCACGTAGGAGCGTAGGCGATATGTAATGTTTTTAGTTGTATGAACCGATTTTGTAAGTTGTTGAGAAAAGAAGATATGAGGGAAGGTAGATCTGAGGATTAGACCACAGGTTGTGGAGCCTTGTGCGATCTAGTTCGCCTCACATAGATCTTACCCAGTTTTGTGGAGAATTGGAAGCGTGTGGTGCCAGGAATGTAGAACTGCCATAATAAAAGATCCAAGAGACAAATATTTTTGGATGTAGCCTAGGAGGGGGTGAACCATGGTAATACTCGTGTAATATGTTGAATGTATGCATGTCTCTTCTTTCTTTCAGAAATTAATGGTTAAGTTTGATGAATAGTTAGCACATTGTTATGAATTTGTTTATACTCTACTGGAATTAAACTATGAAATATATGTATGTGAATTCAAGGGATGAGTAGTCTACCTTACAACTCACGGCACCTGGATTTAATCAAGAAACCCTATCCCCTACTCTATCCTAGGCTATAAACACATGACTCTTATAGTCACCCATTTAAAGCTATCTCGAGTGAGACTGCAAAGTACCTTCTGGGTGTTGTGTTGCCTTCTGGATTACTAGGAGGGCCGATAGTTTTAGAGTTTTTTTTGGAACCCCGAATGACATGAACCATGGGTCAATAACTCAAACAACCTAATAAGGGAAAAAGTAAACCAACAAATGGTTATGTTGTCGTGTTAAGAGGAACAAGAGAGGACTAAGTAGATGAGATAGAATGAATAAGAACTGAAGGAGCAGAACAGAAGAGAAATGAGCCATTAGAAGGGAATGTTGAGACCTTAAAACCCCACAAGAGAAGAAATCGAGGGCTAGTTGAGAACTAAAGAGCTAGATTTTTCACATAAAGACAATAGAAACTCCAGGATCACATCGTGTAAATGCCTGGATAAATATGTATTTACGGATTTACACGAAGTCTTTTTCTATGATTTTCCACATCTACTATAGGAGTGGATCTTAAGGTTAAAGGATAACCATGTGGTGAACCAGATTCAACAGCTAGATTGGACTCCAGTATAGATCCAGCAGCTACAGCAGGTGAACAACAAATTCACCCACACAGTCGACCTTTGGCTTGATAGTATTGTGGCAGGCTTTGTCACAGAATTTGCGGTAGACATAGCAAAGTCATACAGTGCAGCCAAGCAAGAGTTCCTACGAGGACCTAGAGGAAGGTACATTCGATCATTGTATACTTCTATCAAGATATTGCTATATAAAAAAGGTGTAATGACAATGGAATCATACAGCTAGACTTCCCTGTGTGCATGGGGGAAGGGGGGAAGCACTGACAAAGAAAGTAGGAATGGAAGGAGGGAAGGATAAAGAGGAGGAGGAGAAACCCTTGGACTCGATATTGATGGATGACGACCAGCTTAAGTGGCTCTTGGCGTCATCAGGAACAAAGCGTAGTGGGGAACCCTACCAATTTAAGGTGAATACCAAGAAGAGATCCGTAGCCAAGAGGGAGGGCTTGGCAAGCGATGAGGAAGAGGTAGAGGATCTTCAGGTTGTGGAACAAATTGAGTAAATCTTGTGTGCCACGTATGAGAGGAAAACAAGAGGCCCAAGAATAGAAGGAGAAGCAAGCCATCCCCTTCATATTAATGTCAGTATGGAACCCATAAACCCATGTGCGACCAATACACCAAAGAGAACACCAGTGTTTAGACAACCAAAGTTCAGAGGAATTCCGACATCAGGAAGTACATCTACACAAGGAGCAACAACTAGAGGAGCCAGTTCAAGAAACCTTAGTCAAGTATCTACACTGCGCAGAGGAGGGAGTAGCTCAGTATTTGGAATGGCAGGACACTATCCTACTATCAGATTACCAGAGTTTCGAGGAGAAGCAGCAAAATACCCTGAGAAGCATCTGTTCATTTGCGCAAAGATCTGGGAAGCAAAGTAGATCACTGATGAAGACACCAAACTCATGCAGCTAGTGATCACACTAAGAGACGGAGCACTAGACTGGTACATGAGTCTATACACGAACAGTGTTCCCGGAACGACAAGGACACTGGACGAAATTAAGAAACTATTGATAAATGAGTTCTAGAAGCTGAGATCAGAGGATCAATACATGAATGAGATGATTGAAATAAGACAAAAACCAAGAGAATCGGTATGGGATATTGATCAAAGACTCAAGCGATTAAAAGGAAAGTTAAAATACCTTATGACTGATATGCAGCATCGGCACCTGTTTGTTAACTCACTACTCTCGCACTTAAAATATCCATTATGACAACAAAAGTTTCAAACACAAGCAGATGCTCTGCATGCAACCTTGCAATTGGAAGTGAATCAGTACCAGTAGACGAACCCGACTATCAAAGAAGTGAAGGAGGATTTGAAGAACTTAAAATTTCAGCTGAACCAGAATAAGAACAAGGACAAACAAGAAGTCATTTGGTGCACTACCTGTAGGACGGAAGGACACCATAAGAATGAATGCCCAACATTCGCACAGTATATGGTGACAAGGATGCCAAACCCACTACCACAGGGAGGATTATGGTGCGAAATATGCAAGAAACTGGGTCACGACCCTTACCACTACACAATGATGCAGAAATACCAAACAATCCCAAAGAACTCATATTGCATCTTTTGCAAGTCAGTCGACCATGAAGAAAAGCATTGCAGAACTATGGAGCTGATGCGAGAAATAACATCAAACGCATATAGGGTACAGGAAAAAATGATGACTGGGTAAGCAGTACCACAGTTCACTCAAGCCCTGACCCCATACAACACCACACAGCAGCAGTATAATACTGTGCCGCAGTCGTACAATAACGCGCAGCCACAGTACAACCTGGCACAGCCTCAGTACAATACCACACAGTATAATCAGGGACCATAGTATAACACACCGCAAGGTGATCGCACAAATTATAAAGGAGAAGGATGAGCCATAGGAGGTTTCAGATGTGGTAGAGGACCAGTCACATGTCACAATTTCCAGCAACCAGGAAATTATGCATGGGAGTTCCCACTGCCACCAGTGACTTGTATGTATTGTCGCACATCAGACCATGATGCGGAGGAATGTCTGATATTACTTGTAAATATCCAGGAAAAAAGGAATCAAAATAACCAGAATGTTCAGTGGATTTTAGCCGAAGCAAGGGATGACAGACGGAACATCAACATAGTCACTTGAGGAGGAACGAAAATAGGAAATGATGCAATCCGACAGAAACTAGCGCAGAACCAATGGGTAAAGAAGAACACTGACCCCAAGAAGCAGTTCGACGCACATAAGGAGAAGGAGATATTTATAGAAGCCCAATAAGAATTCCAGAAGGATAACATTGCGTCGACTGCACAGCAGAGCAAGGAAGCTCTGGAATATGAAATGTCTCCATCAGTGGACCATACCAACATAAACAAACCCAAGGAACAAGTAAGTACTATCAAAGACTTTTTGCAATCATGCATCAAAATGTTAAGTGATCCTTCATTTGTCAAAATATTGCAAAACATCCTAGAAAAATGTAGCAGCGAGACGGAATAGAAGCCAGAATTGAAAATTTTCAACCACCTCATACAAGAAGAAGAACAAGTAGGGAATTTAGACTAAATGCTTAACATTGGGGATTTCAATATGGGGGATGTTATACTAGATATAGGATCCAAAGTGAATGTATTACCAAAATCTACATGGCAATGCATGGGAGAACCTACACTGGGATACTCAACTATTTAATTAAAGCTAGCAAATCAACATAGAGTCCTACCAATAGGTAGATTGAAAGGAGTGATGGTAGATCTGGATGGTGTGCGCACTAAGGCAGACTTTGAAGTCATCGAAATAGTAGACGGCGCGTCATCGACATTTTGGGGGCATCGTCTATATATTTAAAAACAATGTAGAAAAGTTAGTGTGTATAGAAA
>SNQJ01S0043050.1:66540-77700 GCA_010110895.2 Picea sitchensis | reverse complement strand
TGGGTCGTTGATCTGCACGCCTGTTTCTGAGTCGCGGATCTATGTGCGTCGTTGATCACCCATTCCAGACCCCCCCCCTCCATTAAAGGAAGAACGGAAGGGGGGGTCCAGAATCCAATGTTGACCATAGATCTGCGCGCTCGATCCTGAGCCGTCCAGATGTGTGCGAGTCTTATCAGCAATTCCGGACCCCCCCCTGCGTTAAATATAGAACGATCGGGGGGGTCCGAAAATACTTGTCCACCGTAGATCTGAGCGCGATCATCTGAACCGTTGATACATGATCAGAGCATAATTGAGGGCGCGGAAACATACATGCACCAAGGAAACTTAGGATAAGTGCTTTTTTTCATGGGTTTCCTCCAAGGCTTTTTATGTCAACGCCACCAAGGGTCAGTCAAACAACATTTTAGGTATCCAAATCATGGTGCAACATTGATCATCAAACTAGTTCTTATTGAAATGAAGCAACAAAGCAACTAGCCTATATTCTAACCTAGCTTCCTATGACAATTAACCCAGATTAGACTGTTGGGTTAAGAATTTACTCTACCCTGGGGCTATCTGACCAAGATTGAACAGTCTGGCTAGATTTATTCACTAATCTAACCTAGACACTTTAGCTAAGATTAAACTGTTTAGCCAACTTCATTCACTACCCTATCAACATCAATTTAAAAAGAACTTGCCCATGCTTAAAAGGTATGGACCAAGTTACTATTATTGCATGGGGATTTTATTGCAATTCTTTTATGCCCTCTTTTCTTTTCTTTTTCTTTTTTCTTTTTCTTTTTTCTTTTCTTTTCTTTTCTTTTTCTTTTCTTTTTCTTTTTCTTTTTCTTTTCTTTTCTTTTTCAAATTATTTGCAGAATGAAGAAACATTTGTCAACAAAAAACACAAGAGACAGATAATATCCCAGTCACCAGTTGATCCTATAACTTATAGGGTGATAACAGATTCCAAAAATAGTAAGAAATCCCCCTTATATTTTCATGTGTCTGGGCTAACACATGGCGCTCATGAAGCGCGTTCCTCTCCACTTGGAAATTGTTCCTCTCCCCAAAGTAACTTAGGATAAATTAATACCCTCTTTACTCCATTTAGAATAATAATATATTATTCTATTGGACTTAAGCTCTTACGCTTAGCCCCTTTTTCCAGCCTCTCAGCCCCCCTTCCCTTACACAGCCTAATGGAGTTTAGTATCCCATACTCTTTCTTCGTGGTCAGTCTACACGCAACGATGTTGTTATATTAATAATCATGAATACTTACATGTAAAAAATAGGTTGTTGGCCTTTAACATCTAGGCTCTCCGACCTAATAAGCACATAATCCTCCTAGCTTATAACACTTGGCTCACCTACCTACAAAACATGTTACAATTCATAATTACAACCGGGTTTCGAACTTGGGATATTACAGTAGGGGGGACCAATGACATGTAAGTGTTATTGACCTCACGGGATGAGGACGTAGAATGGATATTGTACACAGGGTGTGATGGTTCACTTGACATGAATTGAATGCCATGATATAGTGGAGGGTACCTCATTTTCATTGAGACTGACGAAGAAACATAACGAATGTTAGTAACATGGACAGTAGTAGGGAGAGACTGAGGGGGCCCAGGAAGGTATTTTTGGCATACTGTGGATAATGTTTGGCAGAATTGAGGTAGATTCGGGCAATGATGGGTGTAATGGAAATATTCTAAGCATATGGCGCAAGTGAAATTGGTCAGTGACCCTTTCTTGTTGGCGGTTGAGGACTCTGTAGTGGTAGTTGAAGTACTAGGTGGAGTGGTGAGCAATGGGGTTGCTCGAGCGAGTTGGATAGTATTGCACAACTCGGGAAGAGTAGGAAATATGTTAGTGGGGTGTCCTTCTCTTTCACATAGTGCATGGGGAGGTTGAGCTCAGGGTGGAGCAAAAACCTTGTTCTTCCTTCATCCGCCCCCAGTGGTGGTGGTGCCCCTAGTTGGGGGTATTGGTGGTGTGGCAGGAGCATGTACTAGGATCTGCATTAGTATTCCCTCTGCCTGAGGAGGGAGAGATGGGGGGTAGAATAAGGGGATTTGGGTAATGGATTGACGAACTGTTTCCCAAACTGGGATTTTCCCCTGGAGGGGGGGGGCAGATTGGGACAAGTGGTTCGGTGGTAGCTTCAAGGAATTCCTAAGGTAGTATTTTCTCAACTGGGGGAACTTTGATGAGGGGAGGGGCCTCTATGATAGGAGCAGTGTCTCCAATATCGGTTTTGTCAGAAGAAACTACACACTCTTGCATGGAAATGGAAGGATGTAGGAGGGGTGGCGCTCCATGATAAGTCCCTAACAAGTGGGGGTCCTTGAATATACTTGAACCCATGTCGATGACCAAAAAATCATCTGAGCTAGTTCGGACAAGCGAGAGGATATTATCAATGTTGGTGGAATGATTAGGCTCATAATGTGTAATTTGGTTGATGGTGACGATTTTCCCGTTATGGGGGAACATCATCGTACGAAACACAGAAGGGGATACAACATTCATAGCATACATGTAGCTACGCCCAAACAAGATGTTGTAATCAAGGGGGGTGTTGGCACAGGGGCAGGCCCGGGGTTCAACACTGCAACAGGGCACCAACAAAACCCTAACTACTAACCCTTTCGGCAACACCTGCTAAGCAGATGAAGTCTCACCTTAGGTAGAGGCAAGGGTGGTTGTAGGACTCCAGTGTCTACAATCTTAGTTGGGACACAAATATGTGATTGCAATACCTTAACAGAGCACTTAGCAATTATGATCCATCAATATTAAACCAATATATACTTTGCAAATAAAACCCTAATAATAGATTGGCGTAATATTCACATAGATTCTATAGACTCAAGCACTAAGCATACTAATATAGATCAGATCTAGCATTCATTCACATTATTCATCACTAAGCTATCATATATGATTCATCTATCATCTAACATTCCACTAAGCATTGAATCACATAAACAAAGAACAGTCATAAAGTACAAAGCATTCACAACACAGGATATATGTGGTTCACCCCCACCCTGGGGCTACGTCCACCAACTCTTCTTCTCTTTTATTATCTTTGGTCAATTAGCTACATGCACAAAGCCTTGAGATCTTACTCTACATAGGACAGGAGATCTGCACTCCTCGCTAGATCCTCCTTCCTTGAGTTACAGCACAAATCCTTCCACAATCTCTTACAATTACTTTCACTTAGCTATGCAAGCCTCACATAGTATGCACAAAGAAATTACAGTTACCATTTGCACTTAGCACTTAACACAATCTGGCCCCTTCTTACATCTCCTAACTACTTATTTATACATTACAAAATAGGCCTAAGCATGGATAAACCCATGGGTTGACATCCCCATGCCTTTTACATAAGCCCAAAACCCAAAAAGGACCTAAAACGAGGCCGAGATCCCGCGATCTCCACTTCTCCTTGTGCTCTTCCTTCGACAGCCTGTTGAAGTCCCAAAATGGTCAAAAATGACCAAGGATCCTCAAAACTTGGTCAACAACCAACAGGCCCCCAACACTCACCTGTGACTCATCCTGAATCACTCTTCTTTGGGTAATTTTCCTCAAAAGCCTTGAGCTTGGCTCGAGCTGCTTACACCTGTTGTTGTGCCATGGCCTCCTGCTCAGTGAACTCTTGAATTTCTACTTCATTGACAGGTCCCTCTAAGCGATGTTCGGTTGTAGTGATGACTTTCTCCAATTCTGCTCCTCGGCCTTCGATCTTTATGAATAGTTGGCAAGCCTCGTTCTGTATAGGTTGAAGTCTTTGAGTCACCTCCATTACTCTGATATGAACAGTGTGGACCTGTTGTTGAGCACTGTAGTGTTCTTGGGATCGCTTCACCCTCTCAATAGCTGACATGAGCTTCAACTGCGCCTGTATAGTTTTTGCTTGTTGCTTCGCCTCCTGGAGTTGTAACTCCAGTGCCTTTAGTTCTAGGTTTTTAGTGAGTCACTCATAAGTCTGGGCACTAAAATCACTCAGTGTTTTACATTCCATGGCGAGGTTCTTGATTCTTTCAACTAAGCCTCAATCAGTTGCTTCTCTTTGATCTCGCACATCCTGCAGAGTACTGGGCACTATTCTTAGCTCTAAGTATGTTATTATTTGTTGTAGCTATTGAATATCTTATGCGGGCTACTCTACTTAGTGTTTTACTTGTTCTTCCTCCTTCTTCTCCAAGCCTGTCACAGAGCGAAGTGCTATGTTGACTGCTTCTTTTACTCTAACCTTCTCCATGAGTAGCTTTTATTTCTCCTATTAGATCTACGCTCTTTCTTCTTCGAACTTTTCTTGAAGAGCTTCATTCTCTTGTTGCACAATCCTGCGTTGCTCTATAACTTCATCCTGTGCTTTTTTCAGGGTCGTTGTGGCCTATTCTTTCTCAGCCTGTGCTTGATGAAAGTGGGCTTCAGTCACATTAGCCAGTCTGTAGAGTTGAGTAGGCTCATATCCTAACTATGGTTCTTCTGAGGGCGAGGGTGCAGTGGACACTGCGCAGCTCGAATAAAGGGCTTGTTGTACACCTCTTAGTTCTGCTACAATTCTATCATACATGGCTTCTTGTTTTTCTTCGTTCCTTTGACAATCTCTTATGAGGCATCTCCTACAACTGAAATAATGAAATCGAAGTCATCAACCGTGAGTACACTCTGCATCTTTGTCTTATTGGATTTGGCCTTCTTCCACAATGAAGGTTTCGTGGGGGAAAAATTCCTTTTCTTAGAGGGATCAGTGTCATCAGGGAGGTTCTATGGTGATGTTACTTCACCTTTCTTATCTTCTTCTTGTTATTTTTCTTCTTTGTTCACTTCATCGTCACCTTCTCCGCTAAGTGACTTGGATGCGGTCTCTTCTGTCATGATGTGTATTTCTTGTACATCTTGCTTCTTTTTCTTCCTGCTACTGCTTGGGGCATCATACTCTTCATGAGTAACTACCGAATTTCCAATGAGGTCCGGGTCAAACAGCTTTGCGGGGTCGGTAGGGATAAGGAATTTTGTAGGTCAGTCTTTAATGATTTCTTCTAGGTCCTTTGTAGTGAGCTTGTAGTAGTACTAAAGTTCTTCTTGTTAGCACAAGGGCAGACCCGGGGTTCAATGCTACAACAGCGCACCAACAAAACCCTAATTACCAGCCCTTTCGACAACACCTGCGAAGCAAATGAATTCTCACCTGAGGTAGAGGCAGGGGTGGTTGCAGGACTCTCATGTCTACAACTTTAGTTGGAACATAGATCTGTGATTGCAATACCTTAATAGAGCACTTATAAATTATGATCCATCAGTATTAAACCAGTATCTACTTCGCAGATAAAAACCTAATAACAGATTGGCGTAATATTCACATAGATTCTATAGACTCAAGCACTAAGCATACTAATATAGATCAAATCTAGCATTCATTCACATTATTCAGCACTAAGCTATCATATCTAATTCATCTATCATCAAACATCGCACTAAGCATTGAATCACATAAACAAAGAACAGTCATAAATCACAAAGCATTCACAACACAGGATATACGTGGTTCACCCCCACCCTGGGGCTATGTCCACCAACTCTTCTTCTCTTTTCTTATCTTCAGTCAATCAACTACATGCACAGAGCCTTGAGATCTTACTCTGCAGAGGACAGGAGATCTACACTCCTCGCTAGATCCTCCTTCCTTGAGTTACAACACAAATCCTTCCACGGTCTCTTACAATTACTTGCACTTAGCTCTGCAAGCCTCACACAGTATGCACAAAGAAAATACAGTTGTCATTTTCACTTAGCAATTACCACTTAGCACTTAGCACAATATAGCCCCTTCTTACATCACCTAGCTACTTATTTATACATTATAAAATAGGCCTAAGCATGGGTAAACCCATGGGTCGACATCCCCATACCTGTTACATAAGCCCAAAACCCAAAAAGGCCCTAAAAATAGGTTGAGATCTCGTGATCTCCACTTCATCTTCTGCTCCACCTTCGATAGCCTGTCGAAGTCCCAAAATGGTCAAAATGACCAAGGATCCTCAAAACTTGGTCAAGGGACAACAAGCCCCCAACACTCACATGTGACTCATCCCGAGTCACTCTGCTCTGGGTAATTCTACCTCAAAATCCTCGAGCTATTTCAACTTGTTGCAGTTACATGGCCTCCTACTCAGCAAGCTCTTGAATTACTGCTTTGTTGACAAGTCCCTCTAAGCGTTGTTTGGCTGCAGTGATGACTTACTCCAGTTCTGCTCCTCAGCCTTCGATCTCTGCGAATAGTTGGCAAGCCTCGTCCTGTATAGGTTGAAGTCTCTGAGTCACCTCCATGACTCTGCTTTGAATGGTGTGGACCTACTATTGAGCATTGTGTTGTTCTTGGGATTGCTTCATCCTCTCAATAGTTGACAGGGGCTTCAACTGTGCCTATATTGTTTCTGCTTTCTGCTTCATTTCCTGGGATGTAACTCCAGTGCCTTCAATTTTGGGTTTTAAGCGAGTCACTCATGAGTCTCGGCACTATGATCACTCAGTTGTTTACATTCCATGGCAAGGTTCTTGACTCTTTCAACTGTGCCTCGAGCAATCGCTTCTCTTTGATATCGCAAATCCTGCGGATTACTGGGCATTATTCTTAGCTCTAAGTCTGCTATTCTTTGTTGTAGTTGTTGGATAACTTCTGCGAGCTGCTCTACTTGGTGTTTTATTGGTTCTTCCTCCTTCTGATCCAAGCTTGTCACAAAGAGAAGTGCTCTATTGAATGCTTCTTTTACTCTAACCTGCTTTGCGAGCAGCTTTTCTTTCTCCTACTGGTTTTGCGCTCTTTCTTCTTTGAAAATTTCTTGAAGAGCTTCCTTCTCCTGTTGTGCAATCTTGCATTTCTCTATAACTTACTCTTTTGCTTGTCTTAGGTCTGTTGTGGCCTATTCTTTCTCAACCTATGCTCGATGAAGGTGGGCTTAAGTCACATCATCCAGTCTACGGACTTGAGTAGGCTCATCTCGCAACTCTAGTTCTTCTAAGGGTGCGGGCACAGTGGACACTACGCAGATCGAATAAAGGACTTGTTTTACACATCTTAGTTCTACTACAATTCTATCGTACATGATTTCTTGTTTTGTTTCATTCCTTTGCACAATCTCTTCTAAGACATCTTCTATAGCTGAAATAATGAATTCGAAGTCATCAACCGTGAGTACACTCTGCATCTTTGGCTTATTGGCTTTGGACTTCTTTCACGATGAAGGTTTTGTGGGGGAAACCTTCCTTTTCTTAGAGGGATCAGTGTCATCAGGGAGGTTTTGTGGCAGTGTTACTTTTCCTTGCTTATCTTCTTCTTGTTCTTTTTCTTCTTTGTTCACTTCATCGTCACCTTCTCCACTAAGTGACTTGGATGTGGTCTCTTGTGTCGTGCTTTGTATTTCTTGTACATCTTGCTTCTTTTTCTTCCTACTGTTTCTTAAGGAATCATACTCTTCATGAGTAACTACCGTATTTTCAATGAGGTCCAGGTGAGACAGCTTTGCAGGGTCAGCAAGGATAAGGAATTATGTAGGTCAGTCTTTAATGATTTCTTCCAAGTCCTCTATAGTGAGCTTGTAGTAGTACTGAATTTATTCTTGTTGGCATAGGGGCAGACCCGAGGTTCAATGCTAGAACAGCGCACCAAAAAAACCCTAACTACCATCCCTTTCGGCAACACCTGCGAAGAAAATGAAGTCTCACCCGAGGTAGAGGTAGGGGTGGTTGCAAGACTCCGGTGTCTACAACCTTAGCTGGGACACAGATTTGTCATTGTAATACCTTAACAGGGCACTTAGAAATTATAATCCATCAGTATTAAACCAGTATCTACTTTGCAGATAAAACCCTAATAACATGTTGGCACAATATTCATGTAGATTTTATAGACTCAAGCACTAAGCATACTAATATAGATCAGATCTAGCATTCATTCACATTATTCAGCACAAAGCTATCATATTTGATTCATCTATCATCTAACATCACATTAATAATTGAATCACATAAACAAAGAACAGTCATAAAGCACAAAGCATTCACAACACATGATATACGTGGTTCACCCCCACCCTGGGGCTATGTCCACCAACTCTTCTTCTCTTTTATTATCTTCAGTCAATCAGCTACATGCACAGAGCCTTGAGATCTTACTCTACAGAGGACAGGAGATTTGGGCTCCTCGCTAGATCCTTTTTCCTTGAGTTACAGCACAAATCCTTCCACGATCTCTTACAATTACTTGCACTTAGCTATGCAAGCCTCACATAGTATGCATAAAGCAATTACAGTTACCATTTTCACTTAGCAATTACCACTTATCACTTAGCACAATATGGCCCCTTCTTACATCGCCTAGCTACTTATTTATACATTACAAAATAGGCCTAAGCATGGGTAAACCCATGGGTCGACATCCCCATACTCGTTACATAAGCCCAAAACCCAAAAAGTCTCTAAAAAGAGGTTGAGATCTCGCGATCTCCACTTCGTCTTGCGCTCCGCCTTCAACAGCCTGTCAAAGTCCCAAAATGGTCAAAAATGACCAAGGATCCTCAAAAATTGGTCAAGGGCCAACAGGGGGCATCAATCAACTCAATTTCGATCTGGATGGTTTTTCCCCCAAGTTTGATGAGGACATTTTGGTAGATCCCTTCTGGAGATGATGGTCGTTTGTCATAAGCTCTAAGGGTGATGGTGGATGGCACTAGCTAAGGTGAGCTGAGTTTTTCCATACGATTTTGGACATGATGCATGTGGATGCACCTTCATAGATAATGCATCGATGAACCATGATGTTTTGGATCTTAATTGGTATCTGAAAAGATACCAGGGTGGGGAGGCGTGGCTCCCCATTATCTAGATCAAAGCTGATGAGGCGAGTATGAGATGGATCGAATGCCCCCAAGGCGGAAAGAAAGGATTTTCACTATGAGGGACAAGTTTGGAGGACCTCCAACACATAAATGGTTGCAGGGGATTGAGCTAAATCATCGACTAAACTGTAGTTATGGGATTCCCTAGCATGAGGGTTGTGTACATTCCATCATAGAGGTACGTGAGGTATACTAGGATTGGGGTCAGTGTTAGGGCATGGAATCATCAAGGGTGGTTCGGATGTTTCGGGAGTTGTTCCCGATGTGATGGGGGTAGAGTCAAGAGGGACTCCATATTGACAACCATGAGTTTGTAGAAGAATCTCTTCCTCGTTGGTAAGGAGGATGTTACAGTCAGTCGTATCTCCAAGTTGAGTGGGGCCTAGGTTTTGATACTGCCCCATTTTGGGTGGAGAAGGATGTACCTCTTGTTGGGTATTCATCACACCCTGGTGTGGAATAGGGTTTTGCAACACAGTCGAAGGTGGTGGTTGCAAATATTGTTGTGGGGCATGCTGGGGGTAGGCGGTGCTGGAGGTTATTGAGGGTTCATGGATGCTTTCATCCGTTTGAAATCAACAATTTGGGGGAATTGGTGGGTATAATGTCCATACTCACCACATAGAGCGCAAGGGAAGTTAGTCTAGAGATTTTTGTTCCTCCCTTGGCATGGTTTATTGATATTGTTTCCCCCTTGGGGGTTTTGATTGACTTGATTATCATTTTCCCTAGCAGGTTGATTTTGTTGGGGGTTATTTTCTCCTAGTCCTGGGTTATTATTGTTTCTATTTTTTCCTTTCTTCTTTGAATTATTCGGCGAATGGGTCAGATTTTTCGTATTCAATTATTCAAAAGTATGAACTTGTTGAATGGGAGAGGGTTGAACAAAGTTAACGTCGGCATGCGGTTGTCCTTGTGGAGGAGCAACTTGTTGAGGGGGACCAGGAAATGGAAAATATGGATTGTTTTGAGGAGACGATCCATAAGGTGTGTAGGAAGTGGAGGTACTTCCCACACTATTGGTGTTATATGCAAGGGTTGATGGTGAACTTGTACTTGGTTGAGAGACCAAATGCATCAAGAGTACTAGAGGGAGTGCCTCCAACGGTTGAGATGGACCAAGAGTATCTGATTATTGGTGAGGGGGGGGAGGGTAATAAGATGCTCCTCCATATGGTTGTAGATATTGGTTTTCCCCATAAGGGGGTGATGGGTGGTTGTAAGGGTTGTGGTGTGTCATAGAACCAATCAACCCATCTACAACGTGAGAAACCCCAGGTTTGTCCTAGCCAAATGGTAGGGGTCTAGCTGCATCAGGAAATATTGTGCACAAGTAACCCAATTGAGCATATATGAGGTCAAATCGTTGGGCCTTTCTGATGGCCTCTTCCTCTCATTGAGGAAAAGTGGATGCTACATATTTGGCAATCACAAAGATGAGTGATTTAAGAAACCAATCAAGACATTGTTCTTTGGTGGTTTCAGCTTTACAAAAACGGTGTCGCCGACGCCATTCATGGATGTGGTCGGTGATATGGATAGCAATGGTTTGTTTGAACTCAAAAAGAATTTATAACCTAGTTTCATGATGAACTGGTAGTTGGAAAAAGGACAAAACTTCCTTGGCCAATGATTCAAAGGTTGCATGGGACCCCAATTTTTTGTCCACATACCATTTGGTTGATGCACCACTGAGATTTTTATGGAATAACCTTAAGCGGATGGAATCATCCATGATGTTGTTTGAAGAGCACCATAAGTGGAAGGTCATAACATGGTTGGCAGGATCTTCCCATGGTTTTCCTTCAAACTTTGGTATGTCAGAAGGTAACTTGGTAGGCATATTGGGCCAAGTAGCATATGTTGGTTGTGGAGCCTGATTATCTTCTTGATTCAGAGGTCCTTGGTTTCAGCCGTGGTTATACCCCATGAAGTATTTACACCCCAGAAGTATGTACACTCTTCCACGCGGGGGAGTGCAGAGGGGGGGTACCCCCTCTGCGGGGTCCGAGGGGGATATCCCCCCGGCTAGGGGGTCTGGGGGAAAGTGGGCCCCTAGCAGGGGTTCAGGGGTAGCGTCCCCCGAAGCAAAAATTGCCTTGTAAAAGTATATTGTAATTTCATTATAAATCTAGACTGTTCATTATAAGGTCGCAGATCTAACGGTAGAGATTATGTTAGGGTTTTTTGCCCTAGAAGGCAACCCTCTTTTATGAGGGAAATGTATTGCGGCTAT